>PVIH01005202.1:0-109973 GCA_004025045.1 Sigmodon hispidus
GGAAGAGACCTTCAATAAGGATATACAGGGATGGAAAAAAAAATTCAGAGGGAAAGCTGAACACAAAGAAAATATATGTGTAGTAATCTTATTTGCATTTCCACCCTTGATAAGCCATGCTTATGATTATTATCCTCTGTATAGTTATTGTTAACTCTTCGACATTTTTTTTTTAAAAAATTCTTTTTACTGTTTTTTTGATAAATACAAAATAAGGAAGAAGAAAAAAAAAGTATAGTTCTATTTTACCCTTAAAAAGGACAGAAACTGAATGCTTCAATTTTAATCACTTTTCAGTTCAAATTAAAATATGAAAAAGATAATTTGTTTTGAAGTAGGCTTTTCTAATTAAACAGTCTTTACAAGAGGGAATTATTTTTGTATCATTTTAAAATGTTTCTTGCTTCTGTCAAAGATGTTTCTACTGAAAAGCCAGATGCAGGCTTGGGAATAGAATT
Organism: Sigmodon hispidus; assembly: GCA_004025045.1. Taxonomy (NCBI): domain Eukaryota; kingdom Metazoa; phylum Chordata; class Mammalia; order Rodentia; family Cricetidae; genus Sigmodon; species Sigmodon hispidus. The sequence continues at coordinate 459 of PVIH01005202.1, forward strand.
CACAGGACACAGTCACTAATTCCAGTCGAAAGTCACAGATAAGAAAAGGAATAAATCAAAGGTAATTTGTAATTGAAACTAAGTATAAGTAAAAGCAATTTAGTGTTAAAGAACCTTGGCATGTTTAAAAGATGAATAACTTGATGCTTCTTTGTTATTTAAATTTATTTTTTTAATCACTTAATAGAAGAAAAAGCTAAATTTAGGGAGGCCAGACAGGAATAGAATCTATTTCATGTTCTCTTTAAAACTCAGCAGATAAAATACCTTTTGATGTTGAATTAAAGTGTTTTTCAAGAAATCATAGGAAATCAGGGAAAGGTTTGAGTTATTTTCTGTGTGGTAAGTGCTGATACACTGCAATGTAAAAAGTATGAATTAAAAAAAAAAATCTGTTGTCTTGGGCTTCAATTTCCTTCCTGTAAATACTTAATCATCTCTCATAAATGCAAGTATTATGTTTTATTTCTTAGTTTCATGAATTGAAAATTTAGCTTATAATTTTACTATTATTTTTGTTTTTACATTTACATTGGAATTCACGTCACTCCATATTTTTGTTTTGCAAAAGCTATATTTAATTCTTTTTTAAAGCATACATTGGGAAGAAACTTTTCTACTATTGTTAGTCCAGACAAGTAGTAACATGGTTGCTAGTAGAAAAAAAAATACAATGATAAAGACCTGGATGATATCTAAATAAGAACCTACTCAATAGTAAAAACAAATTTTTTGTTTGTTTGTTTGTTTGTTTTTGTTTCATTGGTGTTATTCTGAGGAGTATTTTTTTTTTTTTTTTTTTTGGATTTTGGGATTTGGGGAGGTGTGATGGTCTTTCGAGGAAAAAATAATGTATCATCGTGTATTTCTTCTCGTTGAAGGATGCAGTGTCTAGTTTAATTGCTGGTGACAGAAACTAGACTCACCTGAGGGTAATGAGTGTAAGGATTGCTGGCACTCCTCATAACTGAGCCAACTCGGCTCAGGTGGGATGCACCTTGTACAGAGGCACGCCCCTGGGCGTGGCTGTGTAAACCCTGCTGCACAGTGTACAGAAGCACCTCCCTGGACACAGGATGCATAAGAAGGCACGCCCTAAACGTGAGAACATAAACCTGTACACACCCCTTCTCTTAAAAGAGACCCGTGCATGCAGGGGTCTCTCTCTCTGTCTCCTGATTTCTGTCCTGCTTCTCTGCTTCTGCACCCGCCTTGGAACTCCCCTTAAATAAACTATCGTGTTGCCTTGGTAGTGTGTATCTCTTTTCACAAGCAAAATTAACAATGAGTCTCTGGATGTCACTATGAGTGTTTATCAAGATACCTTCATTTACATGTAAGGATGATTTTTTCTTTTATCTATTATTTATGAACTATGTACATGTACTTAAAATGCTTTCTAATAAATACAATCCCTTCTCATATTCCTCTCATATTCTCACCATTACATTTTTCTCCCAAGTCCATGTACTTTTTTTTTTCTTAACACATGAGTCTATTTAGTGGTACCAGCAGTACTGTTGATTAGAGCACAGGAAACCAACAGACACTATGTCCCTAAATAAAACCAGTTCTCATTTCACAGTAGCCACCAATTGCCAATATCTTCTTAAACAGGTGTGAAATTTAATGATCCTCTCTCTCATTCATCAAGACATTCTGAGTGACTTGATATTGTGGTTGTTTTATGTATGCTGTACTAGCTTCTGGTTATTTATGTGTGCAGGGGCTCTGTCATATCCAGAAAGGTCTGTTTTGAAGCAGTCCGACACAATTTCTGTCTAATACAATCTTTGTAGCTACTATTTTATCAACACCATTGAGCCTTAACTGAAATTGGAGTGGTTGGAATATAAGATGTGTGTTGAATTTTATCTTCATTTTTATACCTTATCTAGTAACCAGTTGTATATGTTTGAAATAATTTACATGTACCACAGGAAAAGAAGAATCTCTGCGAAGGGTTGCAAGATGCACTATTCAAAAACTTGGAGATAAAATAATTTATTTCAGATGAGAAATCACAATGTCAGTCCATCATTGAGGAAAATCAAGGCAGGAACATAAGGCAGAAACCAAGAGAAAGTGAATGAAGAATATACTCCAGAAGTAGGTCGCTTATTGGCTTGCCATCACTGACTAGCTCAGCTTTATTTCTTATTCTCTTGAGGACCACTTGCTTCTCATGACCCGGGACCTTTTATTGATCCTTACCTAAGAAAATAACTTGCATAATTACTTAAAACAATCTGATAGAGACAATTTCTAAATGAGGCTTAGTCTTACCAGATGACTCATTTATATTAGATGTCATAAACATTGAAGTGGCACCTAAACTCATTGACTATTCAGACAGGGTGATATATCCCTATCACAGGATGATAGGGAAAAAAACACAGTTTTGAAGTCAGTCTCATTTACATAGAACATTACATTTCCCTCCACCACAAATGTAAATTGCAGTGTATTTACGACAGCCTGTCTTATTCTTCCCTTATGCTCAAACTATTCATTATCTTTCTATAGAACAAATTAGAAGAGAAAATTATATGATTTATTTCCATACATTTCCATAAGATATAATTTTGAAATGTTAGCCATTTGCTTCAATGTGGATGACTTAGTCCTAAACAGATAGCCAATAGAGAAAAAGACTCTGGGAAGAATTGCCACACCAGAAATTCTGAGTCCACAGAATAGGTTTATAAAACTACAAATAATCATCGAAAGTATGGTGTCTTTAAGAAAAGTAAAACAAATAGCCCTTAAAAAGTAAAGCTATAGGACCTAAACATCAATAGCACTAAACTTGTTATCAAGTATTTTATTTGGGGAATTATTTTATTTACCCACAAAATAGCCTTAGTTCATCTTTTCTTCTTCATTTTTCTGTTCTTTTTAGTTGTTGTTGTTGTTTGATTCATCAGTTGAATCCTGCTTTCCTTAAGGTCAAAGGTATATTTGGGACTATACTTTTGTACACTGTAAATATTTGTCACTCCTATTGGTTTAATAAAACACTGATTGGCCAAAAGGCAGACAGACACTATGGGTGGGGCTACCAGACTAACAAAACTCTGGTAAGAAAAAGAGAAACAGATGCTAGTAGATGCAAAGGAAAAATGAGAATGCTGCTCTAAGAAAAGGTTCCAAGCCACTTGACTAAACAAGATAAGAATCATGAGTTAGTCTAAGAGTACGAGTTAGCAAGTAATATTCCTGAGTCATAGACCAAAGAGCTTGTGATTAATATAAGTTTGTGTAATTATTTGGGGCTGCTGATCCAGATCTCATGAGTGGGCCAGAAAGAAACTTCTTACTACAGGTATGCAGTTTTAGTTTTAGTCAGAGATGTCAGTAGACAGTTTCTATAGGAAAAACAAAGTCAATAATCTTGTATATTGATAACAAAATAGGATAGTTAAGAAATGGGGCAGAGTGTCTCCCTTCTATTCTCTCATTGATCCTTTATCTTTGACATTAAAGTTTCAGTGGAAGAGTATAACTTATATATTTTGCCAAATCATAAACAAAAAGTGCATATATTTGGTTGAATAGTTGACCCCTTAAAAGTTTTGGGTACTTTCAGCTTACCATGATGTTTTCTTTCTGATAATAACACTTTCAAGTTGAATCACCATGGTTGACTGCACACTATCACACCTTTGGATTAAGAAAGTGGAACCTAGAAGCATTTGTGAGGTATTTCTTGATTATTCACAAAGCAACCAGATTGAAATAGGTTGCAGTAAAACATTTCATTTATCTAAGTTCATAGCAGAAGCATTAGAGTGTGATGCAATAAATTGACCTTCAGAGATTATCATGACCTTCAAATTGCCACTAAGAGCAATGAAACATTTTTTTCTGATTTTTAAAACAGGATTTTGATTTTAAAAAATATATGGAAAAGGAAGTGCAAAAAATGTCTTTATTTCACAAAGAAGATGGAAAAAGTGTTCTTTTAAGTAATATAGCTAACCCAAGGAATATATAGTTCTACTCTTCACATTTGAAATATTACTTTTAGATAGCACATGCACATGAGACCCTGTGAAATCTATCGTTCTGTGCCTGGCTTTATAAGCTTAGGTTAATAGCTTGAACTTAATGTTAGTCATGAGGAATTAAATTTTTGAGAATTACACCCTGCATTTTGGTCATAGTTTGAAAATTAACATTTTTCTTACTCCAAAAAATTGGTAACATGAAGAACACACATTTGAATTGTTTGCTGGTTTTCATGTGGTCATGCAACAAATATAATTATGGCTCTACTGCAATTTGCTTGATTATAAAGAATTACTTCCCAAAATAAAATTTATATGCTGTTCTAAATATAAAATCATTTTTTGTCATTTTGTTTAACTTCAGTATAATTTGTCATTTAAGTGCAATAAAAGGAGACAAAACTTTAATATAAACAAAAGGATATTTTGACTTTTTGTCAACAAAATAAGAGATCTAAAAAAGCTTCAGGATTCACAAGATTCACACTTCAAGTAAAATTATCTATCTCTCTTAATAATTGGACTGAACAAGTAAGTTTGCTTTGTCTACAATAATAGAAACATTTTTATTCAGGATATTGTACATCTTATTTCAATGAGTTCTGAATGCTATTAGTTTATAATGACATAAAACTCATTAGCTTCCATCTACATGTCTATTAGCTTTTAAACCAAAATATGTAATAATTAAGAAGAAATATATTCTGCAATATTTACTAGAGATTTTTAAAAATTTCATTTTATTTCCTATTGCCTAAATATTCTACCTATGTCTAAATAATTTTATAAGAATTAACTTCTTTATTAGAATTGTAGGTCTGATAAAAATGCTATCATCAAAATTGTCATATTCTTGTTCAAGTTTGGTCTGAATACAATTGAACTATTTGTGTACTATTGGATCAATCACTTTTGAGTATATGTTGACAAGTTACCTTATAATAATTTGCATTCAATTATTTGCTAGGTTTAATTCAATGTACTATAATTTTGCTTAATATCATTTTACTGCTTTTTATTAAATTTACTCATTTTATTTAACAATTTACTTTTAATTATAATCTTCATAATGTAAAATTAGAGTAAAATGTATACTTCCTATTTGAACTAAAAACCAAACCCCACTAAATTATTAACTTCCATTGTGAACAGAATTCAAAATAAAAGAAACCTCTATAATAGAAACAGTAGGCAGACAGGGAGGGATTGGGAGGGGGAAGGGAGGGAGAGCAAGGGAATCCATGAAAAAAAAAGGACTTTATTTGCTAAAAATAAATAAATAAATAATAGAAATAAAAAAAGAAAAACTAAAAATAAACATAGTAAATTATTAGTAAATCGTGCTTGCAGTTGCCATCAGACCCCCGAAGGAGGAACATGTAGAGGTACGTGCTGAGCCACGTGGCAGGAAGATTAATAGAAATGGGTTGATTTAAGATTCATTTCTTTGGGGGACAAAAGCCGCAGCTGACCAGGTTCCAAACCTCAGCTGTGCACGCCAGGTTACAAACCTCTGGGCCCAAACGGGCACATGGGGAAAAACTTTCTACAACATATGGCATCCCTGTGTGGGCCGAACACCCGCATAAAGCCTGAGAAAGTTTAAAAAAACTAAAGAGCTCTAGATCACTGAAACAGAGCCAAAAGCAGTTTTCTGAATTGCGTATTTGAATTGATTTTATGGTACAGAGACAGAGTGGTGCTCAGGCAGGAATTTAAAAATGGCGAGTTTGCGGCACACAGCTTAAATTCATACATTTCATGAAAGGCTTGGCATAAGTGTGATTGATTTAAGGTTTCTGCTTATATTGAACAGAAAGGAGACACAGTTAAAAACAATTTTTCTGGTAGCAGCATTTCCTGAGTCCACTCTGGTTGCTGGCAGCGGCAGAGATTCGCGGGCTCCTCTGCCATATTGAAACCACCACCAAAAGGGACAGAGTCAGCAATTAAAGTGATACCAACATTTTAAAAGCTCTTTGGGTTAGAAAATGATTAAGGATTCTCAATAAAACATATTTAGACTCACAAAACCTCTAAATTGGGTATAATGTATATAAAATATTCATAGGCTTCAGAGAGAGAGAAAAAAGAAAGGGTAAAGAAAGCCCTTTAAGAAAGAGAAATAGAAATAAAGATTAAAAAAAAAAAAAGACCACGTAAAGATGGCAAATGAACCAAGAGTCTGGATTATGTTTATTTTGTTTTCTTTTGACTTTTTAACTTTCAATGAGCTAACTGCAGAAAGATAATTGGTTGCTAAGGCTGCTAAGTTAAACAAATACATATACTTTAAAGATATCTTGACTTTGAAATCTGTTTATAAGAATATGTTACTTGGAAAAAGAGTTTCTGCTTTTGTCTTCACAGAAGATCAAAACCTGCGGATTGTTTCTAGGCAAATGTGGTTCCATTTGCCAAGGCCACCTAAAATTCTCTGATGGGAAGATCAGCTTCCAAGATGGCTAGTTGAAATGATCCAGCTTCAAAACCCCATGAGATTGTCATCGTCCTTTGACAGCAGGAAGTAGTAAAAGACAGAAAGCTACGTCCAATTTCCCCAAAACATTACTTATTAATGTTTGTTTTCATTACAAATGGTTAATGGTCATAGTCAATCTCTTTAAAAGAAAGGAGGGAGAGAATATGATATAGGAATGATTAGAAAAGATAAGTGGATTTTGGTTTATTGATATAAACTTAAGGTCAATTTTGTTATGCTGTATTTTTCTACTGTTGATTAAGGTATGATGCTAGTGTAACTCATTTAAAATTGTAATGTGTAACTGAGAAATGCAGATTAATAGTCATCAATGATAACCAAACTTATAGTCATGCTAGTTAGGTTTTTGTAGGTGCACAAAGATATATTTCAATTAGATAGGTAGTCTTCAAACACTTCAAAGACATGCAGAATATGGCATTTAAATTATTTTAAGAACTTAGACTTTTCTGGACAGTGAGACAGGCCTGCTCCTGGCAGCACCAATATATTTCAGGAAAATGATGGGCATTGAAGAAACTTCATGTGGAATTTACTTTGTGGCAACAGTTAGCCACTGGAAAGAAACTGTTCTGGTATTGACTGCTTGATAGTATGCTGTATAAACTGGACATGCAGATTCCATAGGAAAGTGACCTCTGAACATTGGCAGAACAAGCCGAGATGGTCCTTTGTGTTCCTGCTTTGAAGAAAAACATTGCCAGGCATTCTTCAAGACACAAGAAGAAGCGACTGATGGACTGTGTCAGATTTCCTGCATCACTGAAAGGTATGACAGAGACTTTGGGTCATATAGGCTGAAGATGGATGCCCCAATGTTACAAAGGATCTTTGGGTACTGTCCAGGCAGACAGGTGTCATCTCTGTCATTTTCTAGACTTTGGAAATTGCTTGTACTTCCTGTTTATTTGCATAATAATATATCCTTCTGTGGTCTTTGATGTGGTTGAAGGTTTAATAATTATAGGTATAGTTCTTTTTATTTTAAAAGTTATATTAGATATGAAACTTTAGACTCACAATGATAAGGTAGATAATGGAATATTCTCTTTAATTTTGTGAATACAAATAGACTAGGTATTGTTACTGCAGTTCCTGCTTGAGAGCTGTTCTGTTGTAATTTTGCTATATGCAAATAGAAACCTTCCTTTTTGATTAGAAAGAAAAGAGGAAATGTGGTGAAATGTTCTCTGTATGCTGAAAATAAAGGCACTGTTTTGGCCTTCTACTATGCACAGCACAGTAGAAGTGAGTGGAGAATCAGAGTGCAAACACGTAGGAAAGGGTGGAGATAGTCAGTCTCCATCTGTCCCCTGAAGAAGAAGCATGTAGGAACCCAGGTGAGCCATGGGCCATGAGCCACGTGGAGGGTATATTAATGGAAATGAGTTGATTTAAGATGAAAGAGCTAGCTAGTAATGTGCTTAAGACATGGGCCAAACAGTATGAAGTAAAAAAAAAAAAATAAGGGAGTTGGGGAGGGCCAGCCAAACCAAAGCAGGTATGACGATGTCCTCGGCAAGCCTTGGTGCTTGTACACTAATTTTAAAAAAAAAAAAAAAGAGTAAGGCTGCCTCCCATGTCAAGGCCAGAAAATAAGATCACGGTGAATAATCTGATCATTAGAGAGCTTCGGCCTAAGGTCTCACATAGGGTTCTAGATTCTTATGATCTTGTCACTCAGTGTAACTGAGGAACAAACATCAGATCCAGCTTGTGCCCTGTGATGCTTCAGCATTTGCTGTCTTACTGGGAGGAGATGCTGAGTGGAAGGGCTGTCTCCAGCTCTCTCTGTTAGAAGCTCAATTCCCTCTTTATTAATAGTACAGCTCACTAAGCCACTGCACGATCGTCTGACAAGGGATTCACCAAAGAAAATATACCCCAAAACACCCAGACATAAAACACGTTGGTGGATGAAATGGCTTGTTCATGTCACAAATCTTTAAGTTTATTTAATATGTATACAAAACATTGAATTCTAGACTAGTACTATACACATCCCCAGTGCTCAGTAGAAAGGTTGGCCAGCACAGGCAGAGCATCTTCCACATCATAGAAAATTCTGATGATAGGTGTTAATCTAGTACATGAGGGTAGCACCTCTGTGAATGGATCCTGGGATCCAGAATAAGACAATGCTCTCTGCACAGCTTAATAACTATACCACAGGACAACCTCTCTTAGCCATAACTGCCTGCACGGTGATAACTATTATGGGATGTTATTGTACAGTGTGTCTGGGACTCAGTGTGTGTTTGTTGTGCTAAAACAGAAGTAAAAATAATTTTAGGCCTCCCTTCCCCAGTCCTGAAGCTTCTCTAGATTCTTAGAATTTCCTGAGCAATGGGAATGTCTTTCATAATTTATGCTAATCAGATGGAGAGAGCAGTCCTATGATTAGAATGTTGAAGTTCTCAAACATGCAATATCAGTCAGGCTTCTGAGAAGCAAGGGGAGCTACAGATACCCAGTCACATTATCAGCAATCAGCTCTAGCATGCCTATGTGATAGATCTGCACTCAGAAGCGTGGGTGAGCCTCCCTGGATAAAGTGTCTCCTGTATGTATACGGTCTGTGACTATGTGCCAGGCCAGTGGTAAATCATGTATATATGATATGTATACACACACACACAAATAACTTATATTAGTCACTTTCCTCATTGTGTGACAAAATGCCTTACGAGGGCTCACTATTTCAGAAGATAGCATGTGTCATGGAGGGGAAGACATGCCAACAGCTTGTGAATGGCAGGATTGCATAACTGGGATCCCTTGTCTCTTAACATCTTGGCAGAATAGGAAGCAAAGAACAAACAGGAAGTAGGGCTGGAGCTGGGCCTGCAACCTGTGACTCACTTCCCCTAGAGAGTCTCCATCTCCTAGACTTAAAGGTTTTCCAACTTTCCAAAGATGCACCATTAGCCAGGAGCAGAGTGGTCAGACACATGGGCCCAATGGGGCCATTGTACATTCAGACTGCCTGATGCGGGACTTAACTACAATGCTCTTCTGAATTATGCATCACTAGCAGTTTGTCAGACTGATGATGCAGTAAGAATCCTTGAGTATACAGCTGGTGGGTCAGATGCTTAGGGGATCTTGAAACCCATTTTGCTGGTAGAGTCTGAAGTGAGGACAGTTATGGAGAGTTCTGTGCCCTTATTTGTAAAGTGAGTCTCAGCTTCAGGTGGCTAGTGTCAGATTGCCTTGCCCTGACTTTCTGAAGTCTGTTTCCACTTGACCTGGTGTCTAGAGCTTGGAGACTATTATAAACCTCTCTGTTGTCATTTCTTAATACCAAATGCACTCTGAGGAGCTTCTCCGGGGTTTTGAGAACACCTGTCATTCCCCCAGCCTCACATCAGGGATTGAAGATTTCAATTTCTCAGGGTTTCTAAACATAGGACTCCATCAGCTTGGTGGACTCAGGAATGAGGAATATTGATGGTTTCTACACAACATTTTCCTGTGTAATTGTCCTGAGTGATGTCACGCTCTGTCTAATGTGTGTGCTGAGACTGGGAGGTGGTGAGGTTTGTCACCACACAGTCCAGAAGCCCTCCAGGTCACTGTGTCCTGTTTATAACTCCTTGGAGGCCTTAAAGCTGTAGTTGTAGAATAGTCCCTGTCTCACAGACTTTGAAGAGTTTTGGAGTGGGCTAAATGTTCCACTCTCAAGAGCACACACTCTGTGTTCTGCTCTCAACACACAAATTAGCTGCATAGATTGCTGATCTTTGAAAGAAGGAAGGACCAAGACATGGAAACAAAGAGGTTGGGGGCAAAGTGAAGATTATTCAACCCTTGGCTGTATTCCTATGGGATTCTAGCTGGCTTCTCATGTGATCTTCAGGGGGGGAAAATCTTAGAAAAAAGCGAAAGGTGGAAAGTCCCAGGAAGCAGAGGGCGGAAAGGAAGAAGGCTGGGAATCGACTGTACTTCAAATCAAAGAGGGTTTTCCGAACTTGCTTTTAGCCAGATCACCTGCACTGTCCTCTGTTCCCATTAGATAGCAAAGTGGTTTATGTTTTGCTTTGTTTTTCATCTCTGCAGTGGAAACTCCCCTGGAAATCATCTCATATATTGAGCTCATAGCCAACAATAAACAGAATCTAACTGCTAAAAAAAAAATTAATAATTGTGCTTGCAATGTTAGAAGTATGTTTTTTTAACAAATAGATAAGGCTATGTAAAGCCCATATATATTGAGTATATGTACATTTATCTACATTTATGTTATGCTAACACAAAAGATATACAGTGACACTAATTTCCAATATATCATAAAATATGTAAAAGAAAAAACATATTTAAATTATACAGTTATACTAGTTTTTAAAAAATTTTACATTTAATCAGAAAGTATATATATATATATATATATATGTTCTTATAAAATAAAGTGTGCATAGTTTAAAGAAACATAAAAAAATTAAAAATAGTGTTTCTGGTTTCACAGAGTTCCTAAATCAATCATTGCTTTTTATCTAGCCATCATAATGTGGATCCAACTAACTGACAGATAGTTTCCAGAAATAGATAAAATGCATCTTCTTATGAAGCTCATCTACCCAGAGAATGTAAATAAGAGCACTTTTTTAGTATTTCATCCTAAATAAAATATGTATTGCTTCTCAGACATTGTCATTTCAAATTGGTCCCATTTATGACACCCTATCCCCTTCTTTCCTAAAATGACTATAGGGGAAAGGAATTAGATTGGAGTATGTCTTAAGGGAATATGTCTTTCAAAACATATAGAGAAGCAAGAAAATAGAAAAGAAAGTTAGGATAAAGGAAGACAGGGAGGGGGTATGGAAGAGAGAGAGAGAGAGAGAGAGAGAGAGAGAGAGAGAGAGAGAGAGAGAGAGTTCAACATGAAATTTAAGTCAATAAAGAGCATATTTTTACATAAATATTTCAAACAAGTAATATTCTTGACCTGAACCAGTTAGGAGTCAATTCATTTGAAATTATTCTGTCTGTATTTAAAACCATTTTGATGAAGCCTATTATTGGCTTTGCAAAGATAATTTGCTTAATATTCACAAATGCAAACAGAAAACACTGGCATCTTTCTTGATCCAAAGCAAAATTCTATTTTTTCAGTTACTCATTTTTATATATGTGATAAACTTTTAGAACAATTCTGTATTAGTGGTTATAAGATAACTTATAACAACATGAAATATCAGAAAAAGAATAAATTATGAAGCAGAGAAATTATATTTGTCAATTTAAGATAAAAGAGGTCTCAGAGACCATTTTAAATACAAATGAGAAACTCCTACTCAATATATATTGTATTATGCCTTTTTATTTTACACAGGTGTTTTGCATTTTGCATAATAAATTCTCCAGATTTTATCTGTATTATTCCTCATGTCTGCAACAGTTAAGGCAGGTTTTTCCCAGCAACATAGTATCACTTACTAGATGATACCAACACCCTTTCCTAGTATAAGTAAGCATTCTTCAATCAACTTGTGAAGATATCCATTTTTTTTTTTGCCTTTTATTTTTTCTTTCAGGTTGCAAAAGCTTTCCCATAATACTCTACTTTAGAAGGAACTGTACTTTTCTATAGCATCATCATAGATTATAATTCTTCTGTACAAAAGGGTGACTCAATAGTTGAAAAAGGAATAAAGTACTTATCCCAGAACTGACATGGCATAATGACATCTATGATTCAATTTCCAGAGGAAACAACAGCCTTTCTGGCTTCTATAGGTCTGCGCAACAGTCACACATGTGATGAACATACCTGCATACAGGCAAAACACACACACATATACACACACACACACACACATACACACACAGAGAGAGAGAGAGAGAGAGAGAGAGAGAGAGACGAAGAAATAAAATTTATACATTGTTTGATTAAGTTTTTTGATATACAGTTTACTTTGTTCTTTATATGTTTTAGAGATCAGCCCTTAGTCAAATGTATTGATGGTAAAGATATTTTTCCATTCTGTAGGCTGTCATATTGTCTTATTGACTGTATCCATTTTTTTTTTTTGCAGAAGTTTCTCACTTCAGGAGGTCCCACTTAACTATTGCTCACAGTGTATGTACTCATAGTGTTATATTTAGAAAGTGATCTCCTATGCTAATGTGTTCAAAGATATTTCCCACTTTCTTTTATATTAGATTCAATATAAAAGAAAACTGAATTTGTGTTAGGATCTTTGATTCACTTGGATTTGAATTTTGTGCAGGGTGATAGATATTGCTCTATTTGCATTCTTCTACATGCCACTGTTCAGTTTTGCCAGCACAATTGGTTGAATATGTTTTCTTGCTCAACAGAAAAATCTCAAATAACTAAAAATCACTTTAAGAAGTGCTCAACATTTTTAAACACCAGATAAATGTAAATCAAAACAATTTTGAGATACCATCTTACAAGTGTCATAAAGGCTATGATCAAAAATACTGATGATAGCCTATGCTGGAGTGATTATTGAGTAAAAGGAACACTCCTCCATTTCTGTACAGCATGTATACCCACTTTGAAAATGAGTATGGCAGTTTCTCAGAGACTGGGAGTCAATCTACCTCAAGATATAGCAAGAGATACACAAGAGATACACATTCATACCAAAAGGATATTGGTCAACTATATTTATAACAGCATTATTTATAATAGCTAGAGCTGGAAAAAGTCTAGAAGCTCATCAATGGAATAATGCATTAAATATGTGGTATATTTACACAATGAGAGATGTCTTTCTGTATACTGTGAATGTAATTGGATAATAAAGGAACTGTTTTGGCCTATGACCAAGCATCTTAGAAGCAGGTGGAAAATCTAAGCATAGATGAAGGAGCAGGAGGGCAGAGTTAAGAGAGACTTTATACAGCTGTTCAAGAAGCAAGATATAAGAAATAGATAAGTGATGGGCCATGTAGCAAGAGAGATTAACAGAAATGGGTTGAATTAAGATGTAAGAGCTAATTAGTAATGTGGCTGAGCCATAGGCCAAGCAGTATGTAATTAACATGAGCCTCTGTGTTTTTGTGGAAATGTGGGTCTGTGGGTTTGGACGATAGGCCTATTACCACAGTCATCAGGAAAAAAAAAAAAGATATCCTGATATATGCAAGCAAATGGATGGAACTAGAAAAAAAAAAACACCCTGAGAGAGGTAAAACAAACCTAGAAAGACAAACAAGGTAAGAACTCACTCATAAGTGGATTTTACACATTATACAAAGAATAACCTGGCTACAATACACAATTCCCCAAACATCTAGCAAACAAAGTAGACCCTAAGAGGGACATAAATGGATCCCCAATGGGAAAGGAAATTAAAAAAAAAATCCTCAGTAAATTGGGATTATAGTAGCGGATGGGGTAAGGGAAAATGAAAAGAGAACATGAGAAAATAATATAATTACTAAGCACTGGATCAAGTTCTTACTCTAGTAGAAGAGATGGAGGAGAAATTATATAAGCAATGGGGTCAGGGCCATAAAGAGGAAACCCACAGAGACAAATGACCAAGCTAATGGTAGCTCATTGACTTTGTACTAATATCTGGGTAACCTTCATGGGACCTTATTAGCCCTTGCAAATGTGGATGATAGTTGTGTAGCAGAGATATTATATGGAGCCTATGGCACTAGGACAAGAACTTATAATAATGCATGAACTGGGTTTTTAGAGCCCATTCCCTATAGAAGGATACCTTGCTCAGCCTTGATACTGGGAAAAAGGGCTTGGTAAAGCCTCAACTTGAGATCCTAGACTGTATGACTTTCCCTGGGAGTACCTACCCTCTGTGAGTAATGGATGGGGGATTGGAGTAGAAGGAAGCTAGGGGTGCCGTGGAAGAGGAATTAGAGAGGGAATACTGGTTGTTATGTAAACAATCACCATTTATTTTTATTTAGTCTTTTTATTATGAATAAAGTCTCACTTTTTATCCATGAATCCCTTTTTTCAAACTCCCATCCTCCTCCTTACCTTCCCAGTCACTCTCTCCTTTCCCCATCTCCTTATCTCCTCCCATGGGCAGGAGGTACCAAGGTCCCAAGGTGGCTTAGTTCAGCATCCACTCTAGTCAGTTTGGCTTTCTTCACATCAACATCAAGACTGGTTCAGGTGTTCCTCTGGAGGGAGTGGGATCCATGGTGCTGGTCTAAAGTGTTTCAGATCCCAAGCTGTTTAGTGGTTGTGGACAAACACCTTTTAAATAAAAAATATTATAAATTATATAGTTATGCATTAAAACTTTTATAACTAAATAAAATCACACAAATTTGAAGATATTGTATTACATATTTTCAGCATTATCAGGGAAACTTAATAAATGTTATAGATGAGTAAATTTCTTTAGCTATCATGAGGAGATTAAACACATTTTGTTTTTAGGTTTCATTTTTCTTGTGCAACTTGTAGCCCCTAATAATATTGAGTTTCAAATATGTTGTTTTTTGCTTATAAATTTCTTCCAAATAAATTGTTTATAATTTCTTGTAGGTTAATCTTATACTCCATAGTTTATAATTTTTATATATCTGGTACTCATTTTATTTATTTATTTCCTAAGTGAACTGAATTTGTTACCCTGATATGTAAACAATTTGCTTCCATTAAAAAAAATAGAGGTCTAAGCTTGTTAACATTGAGTGAAACATAATCAGAAATAAAAGAAAAATTAAGAAAGTCCTGATGGAAAAGATGTTTGAAAGTCATTTTCTTAGGCATATATACATATCTATTTTGGACATTTTATACTGTGTGCTGGATAATCATTTTGTCATTCATTTGTCCTTTCCTGTTTTTATTGGACCATAATAATAGAAAGCTATTTTCAATTGAGAAGATGGCCTTGCCCATGTCTAAATAATTGGTGCCATGCAGCCAACTGAGACTTGCAATCTGGATGCTCCATGATGGTCCTGGATTGATATTAGTTGGTAAGTGAGGGCTAAAGTACACCTTGAAATGTCTATTGAAGGTGACACATTATTTGAAAAAAATTTGCAGATCTGAGTTACACTAGAAACAATTCTAAAATTGTAGTTATATCTTATATCTCAGAACTTTATTTTTCTGATATCATTATCTCATAGTTCTGCTATGTATATTTACTGTGAAATTTTTGAGGAAAAGCCATGTGTTAGGGACCTTTTCTAGTTCTGCTGCCACTATATTTTAAATAAATAGTCAGGCTGGACATGGTGCTCATTCTCTTTCAAGCCATCAAAGAGGCGTCAGGTTAAAATAACCTAGTGAATCAATGTCTATTCAAATTATGCTTTTATGCTTCGGCACTTTAATATGCTTCTGTGACCATTTTATGTACTTCTTCACATTATTTAACTTCTTTTTCGTTTAATATGAAGAAGAATACTCACAATTACTTACCATAGCAACCACAGCACACATAGATTCAAACTGTAAGACTGCACTGAGTTCACAGTTATAATGTTGCAAATAGTCTGTAACATGACCCTGTGTGGTTGATGATTTTAAAGATTTTGAATCTTGGTAAGAATAACAAATTTGCAAGGAGTAGAATTTGCTTCTAATCAGTAAGTGCAAAATTATTACCGTCATCATCAAAAGGAAAAGCTTTTATGAGTACTTTTTCACAGAAATCCACACTATACACCATAAAATATTTTATTCTATATTGAATATATAATAACAATTCATAGGTATGTAAAATTTCACTGATACCTGTATAACTGAATAATATATTTTAGTACATAATGATTGAATAATTTTTTTTGTATTTTTTATTGTTTTTTGAAAATCAATATCAAACTTTATATAAAAACCAAAATATTCAGAATAGATTAAAAAAATACTGTAATAAAACTTCTCTTTTTTCTCTAAAATACATGAAACATAAAATATAAAATTTAAAGCTCCTCAAGTCAGGGTAGGCTCAGCTACAGATACAGAAAGCACAGTAGGTGTTGACAGAACATTTTCTAATCAGAGGGTGAGTGTAGAACCTACAATGAATGAAGGTTGTTCTGGAAGGCTTTGGATGCTCCATTTCCTGCCGCAATAAACATGGTCCCTTGGCCAGCACTGTCCTTACTAGGAGCCTCTATTTTATACTAATGTTTTAAGACAATAAAGCTCTTTTTCTCCAATGAAAAAAATTTTTTAGCATAGTGAAATTATATATAACAAAATAGGTATTAAATAAGAATTACAGTTACAATATCCATTTGTATTTATATATGCTCATTTGTATTTGACAAAAATAGAAAAAAAATACTGTATTTTTATCTTATCTTGATGTGATTAAAGTTTTAAATCTAATTTACCTTTTATCGTAACTAAAGAAAACTATAACTATCTAGTCTTCTACCTTATCAAAGGCCCCAGAAAGGTGAAATCTTACCTAATTACAGGACCCTCAAGCTTCCTATAAAGTCACCCAACATTTCTCTGCAATGTAGGTGTATCCAACACTGACCTACAGGCAGAGCATATCTGACAGAATTTCTTTAAAGCAGGACTGTCCTACCTTGTCTTAGCAAAGTTTGACAGGCATGTTCCTTGTGTTCTGCTGGTCCAGTTTCTACCTTAACTGTCAGTAATTGAGGCAAGAGCAGCTTATTTGCCCACATGACTAACTTTTGATGTAAAGGAATCAAACTTCATACAGAGTTTCTTTGATGCCTATCTTTTTCTCTAAGCTATATTGGTGCTGGCAAGATCAGATGTCTCTTACTATCATTAAAAGCCTTAGGTTATTAAAAATATTAGATACCATATTCTATATTTGAAGTGTTTAAAGATGATAACTTTATTTAAATATATCTGTTCAACCTTGAAAACATACCTAAAATGATTATAAGTTTGACTATTATAAATGACTATTAACTAGTATTATTTTATTATATAATACATTTTTTCTTTTTATTTATCTATTTATTTTTATAGAATAAAGTCTCCTTTTAATGCAAGTAAGAAAATAATTTTTGACCTACTTCCATTTGTCTGTATTGAATAAACATTCTACTGGTCAGTTATATAACTTAAGAATATGCAATTATATCAGAAATATGTGAATAAATTCACTATATAAAGAAAACTTGGAAAATGTTCTTTGTTGTGTATTATATGTGAAGTATACTGCTATTGAATGATTGAGAACAGTCTTTCTCTTGCAAAAAGTTGGAGAAACTCTTGATCAAATGGATACATTGTTCTCTTAGTCTGATGGGTCAGAGGATCTGTAGGTTTGTGTTTGCCACTGAGGATACTGGGTGATGAAGAGGGTTAGGGGATGGAACAGGGTTTTGAAGTTAGGGCTGTCCAGCAAACTGGATTTTACTGAGGCTTCTGGCCTGAGGTGGTCTTCCCTGCTGATATGGATTTAGGGCAAGGATGAATGGGCATCAGGTTCCAAGAGCTATGTCCAAGGGCTAGAGTCCTCAAAAGTGGGATCTCTGCCTGGGTTGAATGGAGTGTCACTCACCTCTTAGTCTTATGGGTGCAGAGACATGTACCTGCTTCATTCTCCGTTATAAGTCAGGACATTTTGTCCATCCTTAATACTACAAGCACTATATATGTAGTATACAAAATGAAAGAAATATCTTCCCCACCAATTTCTGTAAGCCTTTTTACTTTCCACTTTGCCTCAAAAATTTCAGTGATGAAATGGTATATAAATATTACATTGATAGCATTAATGAATCAAACATTATCCTGTGATATTATTTTAAAATAATGAATCTGATATCTGCATGTTTACATAATTGTATATATACATATATATGTACATTGTATATGTGTAATTTAATTTACACATATTATACATTACATATTTGATATTCATCAATGTAAAATTTATAAACATGATAATATAAAAGTTGAAAGGATTATGCATTTTTCTGCAGACATTATCCATAAATTGTGATCTGTGTTAGTATCAACAATGTACCTATTCATTGTGTTAGAACATCTCCATTTTCTCTACGCCAGGAACAGTTCATCTCCTTTTCTCTTTATCTACAATTTCAAGAGATTTTAATAAGCTAAAACAATTCTTTGGCACAGCATTCTCTGGTATAACTGTCTTTACTTACAGCAATATTTTTAGAAACATATAAAGTGAAAGGACTAAATTATTTACTTTTAAATTCAATTTTTATCATTAGAAACACAAAAGGTAATAGTTTGCTTTTATTTTATACACATCCTGGTAACTGATATTGTCCTTAGTGATTTTGTTCAATACCTTCTTGATTAATTTACAAAAAAATTGTAAAATCATTATTTTTATCTTCTCTGTCTCTCTCTCTTTTCCCACCCTTCCTTTCTCCCCCACTCCAACTCCAGGGTACATGATAGAGAACATCAGTGAAGGTTGTTTCCAACTTCCACCTGTAGTTTTCTGAAATAATTTAGGCATTCAGGATAAACAGCAACTTAAACTAGCTCAAAATCAATTGTTTTAACATCAAGACCAGAACGTATGAGATATTTCTGTTTAACTCTCTTCTTCCTCCCTGTTTTTTTCTCCTTTTCCTTTCTGTTGACCTCTCTTTTTTCTACCTGTTTGTGTTTCTTCTTCATTCCTGATTTCATCTCTTTTTTTTTTCTGTTTATATTTCTTTACCTTTTCCTTGTCCTACCAGGTCTGCAACACTGAATTGTCCTATTTCACCTTAAGCCTATAACTGATTTTAATTTTTCTAGTAGCTACTTTACTTCCTGTTCCATATCTCCTATTCTGACATTTCTTAATCTATTTTCTGCATTAGAGACTATGGTTCTAAGTTTTATCCTTACAAGTTTCATGAAAAAAAATAATTTTAGTGCAGATAGAACATTTTGTTGCATTTACTTAAATATTTTAAAATAAAAAT
This sequence comes from Sigmodon hispidus, assembly GCA_004025045.1. Lineage (NCBI taxonomy): Eukaryota > Metazoa > Chordata > Mammalia > Rodentia > Cricetidae > Sigmodon > Sigmodon hispidus. The sequence continues at coordinate 19,836 of PVIH01005202.1, forward strand.
TAATAATTAACAAATGAAAAGGGATATAATAACAAAGAAAATGGAAAAATAAAATTTGAAGAGTGTGATGAGCAGCAAGATGGAAAAAGGGATACACTGTATAGTTTATAGGAGTAAGTTTGTAAACCAAAATTGCAAAAGCATACAATCTCAGAAGGTAGAAAAATTCTCTTCTTATATACAAAATGAGAAATAAATAAGGATATGGGAAATATTGAAATGTGATTCAGTTCTCAGCAGTTAAGGCTATGAATGCTCTTTCCAAGGGCTCAGTAAGAGTATGTCCCCCAAGCTTTTAGGTGTAAAGTACCTCAGGTAAATGAAGTAGAGCTGGCAGCTCAAAGTCTACATTTCCTGGTTCACCCAAGGGCCACTACACAGACACTATTCATAAATAACCTCAGTGTTCTGTGTCAAAGAAAAATTCAGTGAATGAGCTTCATGTAAGAATAAAAAGCCATTATCATTTTCTGCATGAATATGGATAAGTCTTGGCAATAACTTGTGTTTGAGAAACATGCACACACTGCAGAGTGGAACCTGATAGAAACTTTCCCAGGGTATTGTTGCCACCATGCATAATTCATTGAGAAGAAATTAGAGTAAAGAGGGAAGACATTGACTTCCCTAAGATTCTGCTTTACTTATTCTGACTTCTAATTTATTCTTATTGTGAGAAAAGCTTCTCCCCTGTCCTATTGATACTCTTTGGCAGTGAGGTTTTAGTGTCATCTAGGCTTTCTTGTTCAATCTGAATCTGTACTTTATGGTAATTTTAAACTATTGTTTGCTCTTTGATTTGTTTTTAATCACCATCTTTGAAATTTCATTCAGAACTCAAGAACTATTATTCCTCAATGTTTCTATGACATAACGAAGTGAATTGGCAGCATAGGTTTTTTCAGTTCAAATATATTATGATCATATGTATTTTCAAAGCCTGTTGGAATGTATTTCTGTAACTAAATACCATTTAAATAAATTAAGAAAATTAAATTACTCACTACTAGTAATAACTTAAAGTTTTAAAATGCTTTTGAATCAGAAAATTTTCAATATCTGGATTAACAGTTCCAGTGAGGTATGAGATTAATTAGAGTCATACATATCTTATTTCTTTTCAATGAATGCATAGATGGAAGACAGAATGAGAAAGATAAGCTCTAAAAACTACTTCTAAAGTTTATTAACTTACAGAGGTATTTTCCATGCTGAACAACTGAACTCAAACACAATTACTTATTGAAAAAATGTTCAATTAAATATTAATGCTGAAGAACAAATGTGAGCTATCTGAAGGCATTACTTTTCTACAGATGATAAAATTTAATGACATTCAACAAAGCCAGCAAATCTTTTGTTACTAGCCCTAATTGGTTTATTCTTAAGGCACTAATCTTCATAGATACATGGACACAGGAATGATAGTTAACCATGAAGAAGTATTCTCATCACTTCGGTTATTTCAACTACTGTATGCTTTCTTCTCAGTTTATAATGGCTGGATGATTAATTTATATGATTACTTGGGTGGCAGAATTTTAGAGCAAATAACTTTTAAATGTTTATTAGGAGTTCTTAGTCCTTTTATAATAATTTTCAGAGACAAAATTTTAAAAATATAGATATTTCAGCATTTGCTAATATTGTAATGTGAAATAGTACATATAAAATTTTCCTACAGAGATATTACATCAATACAACTTAAAAACTGGATTCTATTCCTGATTATCTTGGTATATTATTTTGTGATTCTAATTGATATACAATATATTAATTTATTTATAAAACATAGAAGAGTTCATTTATAAGCTTTGGCAAACCAACATTTAAATTTGTAATTAATGTACAATGTCTAGAAAGCCAAGTTGATTTTTTTCAAGGATAGTATTCAAAAGTCTTTCTTAATGTTTTTTCAAGAAGTATTATCTTCAATGAGATTCTGAAAGACAGTAGTGCTTAATTTAAAAAGACATACACAAAGTGCACACACACACACACAGACAGACAGATAGACAAGATAAAATCACACAAGAATATGAAAATAAACCACAGATATATTTGTAATTTCTGAGTGTTAATCACATGCTCAGAAAAATTAATGAATAGTTAATATAAATATTTCCATGTATCTAGAATCACTTAGAATTACTTACAGGATATTCTGTAGACATATCGAAGTTATCCTTTTCATAGCATCAAAACATAACAGTCAAAACTGAGAGTAATTCAATTCTGAGCATTCTCTATATTATATAAATTATAGCACATTAGACTCCAATATTCTTCATTGGAGTTTATACATTATGAACATTCACATTCAATATATTTAAGAAAGAAAAATGTATTGTTTTATTTGGTTAATTATTAAGAATTTTAAAACTCATAACTTCATTGATAAATATGCTATTTCAATGATATAGAATTACTAATCATAGAATTAAGAGAGATTCACAAAAAAGATAACTTGTTAGTATAGATAAATTTAAAATTTTAATAATATATTGCTCATGCAAATTGATTCTAAATATAAGTGATTTCAACTAAATTTGTATGTATAATTAGGTATGAAGTCATAATATGCTTAAAAATGTTATTTGAGTAGTGTTTTATATTTTTGGTTGTGAGCCTAGCCTTTAACGGCTGAGCCATCTCTCCAGCCCTTGAGTAGTGTTTTATATCATTTGTCTAAATGTACTACTTTACATATTACTGTCACATTTTTTTTTTCAAATTTTAAAGTTAAAACTACTCTTAGATGTAATTATTTTGTGTTAAAATGTTAGTTGTTAGGATAATAAATCCATTACATGATTAATCCTAATCCATAAAATAAACAAATAGATAATGAATCAGTATGTTTATCTATTTAATGAATTCTATCAAAATATCTATAGATTCTTTGATATATGTAAGCCTATGGCAAGAATTCATTAGATATATTAAGTTATGACAACTCACTGACCACACCTAAAATATTAGGGAGGTGTGTGTGTTCATAATTGGTATATAAAAGCTGTCATGTTGAACATAAAGTGCTTACTGAAGTGACATATTTTGTAAATGATTTATTAATGGCTACCAATTTAAAGAAACAAAATTTATCAATGCATGCCTATCATTGTGCTGGAAAAATTAAAATAAAAGATAAGTCTTATGAATATGATTTTGTAAATCATGCAGCAGACTTTTAAAATATATATAACCAGAGTTGATGATGTGATGTAATTAACCATGAATACTGAACAAACTGTGTGATTCTTTTATTACTTTATATGAAGTGATAGTCTGGTTACAATTTAACTTTCCATGTAACATTGTATGCAAAAAGGGTTTGTAGATGCTAGTAGGAATATGACGGGAAATGTAAGAATCATGCTAAGTGTTCCATGTTAAATTAATGCAATAGCTTTCTAATTTTAATACATTAGTCTCTCAAGGCTTTTTAATGTAACTTTTGTCTAAGTCATTAATTCATTACGCAAATGTTGACAAATGGTATTTCTTAATTCATAGCATGACATCCAGGGCTTAGTACTTTGAGAGCAATGCTAGACTATGGAACTTTAGGAACAGCACAGATAGATCCAACTTCACTCTACATATTCTCTCCACACTGTAAACAAATCCAAATCCACACTAATATTATGATCAGAGATATTTAGAATATAAAGAATATCAGACAATTACTTTTGTTTTTTTAATGCAAGCCACGAGAGGCCAAATTTCACAACCCACTTCAGGGTAATAAAAGGAATGTATGTGAGTAGTAAAGGGATCAGAAACTTTTTGTATCTGAGAATAATAAAGAATAAATATCAATTATCTGACTGGTAAAAAAAAATACTTGCCTTTTGATGATCACTTTCTTTTTATTTTATTTGTTAAATAAAAATACAGTTTTTTTTTTATCCATGTATCTCATTGCTCCCTTTCCACTCTCAACTTCTCCTAGTCAGCCTTCAGCCTCCCTCCTCCCTATCCCCCATTCTCTCTCCAAAAGGGGCAAGAAGTCCCAAGGTGTATCAGCTCAGCATCCAGTCCCGACAAAGATGAGGAAATTGGACTTGCATGGAGTTGATGGTAACTTTCTTGTTTACTTTTTAAAATGGTCATTCCACTACATATCTCCACATTGCTGCAATCTATCCATACAACTACATATCTTACTTTACATGCATATGGCCGTACATCTCTACATGAAGTTACATCTATGTTCACGTCTTCACATCTTTCTTTTACATATATTTCTCTTCTATATCTCCTTTTATAAAGTTTAATCTTCCTTGCCTCCACACAGTTCCAAATCTCCTCAGCCATAGCTATTCATCTCAAATACATTACTCCCACCATATAACATTTTACATTATTCTTATATACTTTCATAAAGTTCTGCACAGTTCCTATACACAGCAACAGCTTTTCTACACAGCTTTATCTCTCTCACAGACATACTCATACACATATACTTCTTATACATTAGTCACTCACACCTTGCTCACTCAATCTAACCCATCTTGTTCAGCCGTGTGGCTTGGTACTTTTGCCCACAGCAGCATTTCCGCTTCTTTCCTCTGTGTCTCTGGAGGCTCTCTCTTTTGGCTCTCTGGTATCTGTCTGGCATCTGTGTCTGTTCTGAGATGTTCTTGAGTTTTCTTAGCCTGGAAGCCCTGCCCACACTTCCTGTTTGCCTTTGGCCAATCAGCTTTTATTAAACTCATAGGTGGGACAAATATTTACGTTACTAGCATAATCCCACTACAGGGAAACAAACTATTCTTAAAGGCAGAGCAGACTGCATAGCCAGCAATAGGTGGTGAACAGAAAATGAACACAAGTGTATCTTCAGAAGTTTCTGATTGTAGTGCCAGTTCTTTTTCTTTTTTTGTTTTTGTTAATTTCGTCATATCTTATTTTAAATTTTATCTTATTTACATATTTTCCTTTCTCTCTTTTCTTTTAGGTTATTAGTGCATAATTATGTCCATATGTTTATACTATTTTAAGGGAATTCTGTGAGAATGAGAAGGTCTTTATTTGTGTGCCTTCTCTTAGGTGGGTTTCCTTCTCCTTGTTTGTTGTATCCAACTCTATTGTGGTGATTTTGATTTTATCCTGTTATATTTTATTTTATTATATGATATTATTATCCATTAGATGCCTCATTGTTTTCTACTGAGAAGCAAAACAGGTACCATGATGGAAGAAGATGCAGGTAAAAATTAGGAAGATTAGAAAGAGGAAAAATTCTAATCATGGTATGTTATGTGAGAATAAATATTTTTCATTAAAGGAAAAAAATTTATGCCTCTAAAAATGTTGATATTTAGGACATATGACTTTATGTGAATTAAAATATGGTTTTTGTAAAACTTTTGTTCCATCTTAGTTACTACTGCTGTGGTTATGACCAAAGCAACTCAGGGAGAAAAGGGATTATTTGCTTCACAGTTCCATATAACAGATTATAATCAAAAGCAGTGAGGGCAGAAAATCACACTGGGAAGTTACCTGGAGGCAGGAGATGATGCAGACGTCACAACCCAGGACTAACAGCTCAGGGATGTCACCAACCACAATAGGCTGGTTTCTTCCATATTAATCACTAGTTATGAAAATACCCTCCAGGTTTTTCTGAAACCTAATCATAAGGAGGTTTTCTCATAATTAAGGTTTTCTTCTCTCAGAATTTAGCTTCTATCATGTTGACACCAAACTATGCAGCATATTTTTTTTTCTTTATTGGTAAGGTTTGGCAACATATAATGTGAGGCCCACTGTCCTACTTGATGTCATTCTTTTAACATGTAAAAACCTATTTCTACGACTTAAATCATTGCTGTATATGTGTTTCATGCTTTTAATACTAAGTACCTCAAAATTAGTGTTTACCTTTTTTTTTTTTTTTTTTTGGAAAACAAAAATAGTCTGTGACTGCAAGAAATAGTTGTAATGTTTTAAGAAAATTTGTAAAAAATCATTTAATTATACAGATGGTCTAAACTACATGCATATAATTACCATTTTTCTACAAATGAAAGTATCTAGTTTTAATATTTCAATACAATTATTTCATATTCGTAAATATCTTTCAGAAAATGACTAAGCTAGATTTTACTTTCTGACATCAATCAAACATGGAATGAATCATAACTGCAAATTTTTTCTGTGAAAATTTTTACTTTTAAAACATGTACAGCAAACAGTTTGATGGATCTTCACAATCTGTTGTAGTATTTGGAAATTTTAGATGTGTATTCTCTCAGAGGTAACAATGAGGAAAATTAAGTAATGAGTATTCATAAACCATAGGGGTGGGGGGAAAGGCAGTTTGAACAAGAGGATACATGGATGAAAAATGAGACTTTATTCATAATAAATTTTAAAAAAGACTCTATCACTTTACAAAAATAATTATGCCCAATATATTTTCCATGATCACTGGAAAACTCAGGAAAAAAGCTTGAAATTGACCTGACTGTGAGCTCTCCCTTGGCAGGAAAGGTTGTGTGTGTAGTTTTTGTTCTACCAAAAACTCTGAAATGCCTGAAATCTGCTTCCCAAATAATTGACTCAGAGGCTTAATATTATTGTAAATTCTAGGCCTCTAATTCAGGTTATTTACTAACTAGCTATTTTGCTTAATTTAACTCATAATTCTTATCTCACTTTAGTTATGTGGCTTGCTACCTTTTCTCAGTGCAATATTCCCATCTCACTTCCTCGTGAATTCCTTTTCTCAAATTCTGGTTGTGCTGCCTAGCTGCTGACCAATCAGAATTTTATTAAACCAATTCCAGTAGCAAACCTTTACAGTGTAAAAAAGCATCATCCTATATTTCCACCATTTTTTTTAAATAAGAACTTCATATCTAATCTCCTTTTATATATTTTTTGACCATTATGTATAGTAACTTATAAACAACACTCTACACAAAGACAAACATTCATATTCATATTCCATTTTGGAAAATGTCAATGTATTTCACTAGACTACTTCCCACAGATGAAGGCACTGATAATCTATGGAGACCAAAACAAAATTAAAATTATGGATAAGTCAAACATGGAATAGTCTGGGAGCCTGGATCATCTTAGCCAGCAGAGTTGAAGCAGTTTTGAATGCAAACTCAGGAAACTGCAGCAGAATGGCTTGAAATTCACCCATCCATTCCTGTTAAAGATTTTTTAGGGGAATCTTTCTCTTTTTTCTTAACCCAAAATAATTTCACAGACACGTATTTTCTGTATAAACAAAGGACAACCTCTTTTCAAACATAACATATCTTTTTACTTAAAATTTGAAGTCAAGACATTTTCAAAATATATAGGTTTGATTAATCTAGCAGCTTTTATAATTAATTTTTAGAAGCTTTTGATCCTCTCTGTAAAGTCAAAAATCTGAAAGACAAAACAATAATGTATATTGTCCAGTCTCTGTGTAATTCCTATCTTTATGTAGCATATTATATTTTAGCTCTACTTCTTTTTAAAGGACTTTTACCATTTTCTTTTTCTCTTCCAAGCCTGCATATATTTTTAAACACACTGGAAACTGTTTAGGTTTTCTTTTTTAAGTATTAATCTGTCTGAACTGTATATCTTTAGTTTTCACAACCACGGGAGCCTCTGATTTGCTAAAAGTCATGGCTAGAATTAAAGCCTTGTGGCTGGGACTAACGTCTTGGCTATAGAGGCTGGTTTGACCAAGCTTCTTTTTTAAGTATTAATCTGTCTGAACTGTATATCTTTAGTTTTCACAACCACGGGAGCCTCTGATTTGCTAAAAGTCATGGCTAGAATTAAAGCCTTGTGGCTGGGACTAATGTCTTGGCTATAGAGGCTGGTTTGACCAAGCTCCTTGGTCTGTGAGAGATTAGCTTCATGACAGAGTCACAGGCAAGAGTCATATTTATCATCCTTACTCTGGGAAATTTTAAAGTCCACACTGCAATAAAGGAGTACAGTGCTTCTCACTGCTGATAAACTGCATTTAAGTATTTGACACCGTAGCCTCTTGAAAGAGTGCTGTGGGTTTGCACTAACGCTGAGTGGGGAAGCCTTTCTTAAAGGAAGTGTTACCCTGCTCACCACCAGCAAAAAGAGCCTACCTGAGAAAATACTGTTCCAAAAAGCCATGCTTGACTCTATTTCCTCTCTTTATATGTATATGTATTGAGTAACCTCAAATATGCAGCTAATGCTTGGACCAAGGCTTCTGTGAGATTTCAGGAACCCACCATATTGCAGTTAAAGGTATATGTCTCAAACCCGCAATGCTGTAGGTCAAACCTGAAGGCCACAGCTGACTTAAGAGACAGAGCTACGAAACTCCTTTTGCTTTATTTCTCTGTTCTAAAACCCTTTTTAAGATTTCTCAGGCTTTATGTGAAAGTGAGTGCACCAAGTTAGAGTGTCATTTTTAGTAAAACAAAATTTCTGATCTGGCAAGAAATTCTCAAATACCTGGAAGCTGCTTCCCAAATAATTGACCCACATGCTTAGTACTATAACTGCTGGGCCAGTAGTGCAAACATATTACTATCTAGTTCTTACAGTTAAATTAACTCATAATTCTTATCTATCTTTAGCCACATTGCTTAGTATCTTTGATCAGCACAGCATTCTCATCTTGCTTCCTCTGCATCTGGCTGCTAACTGTATGGTTGCTTCTCTGCCTTTTGTCTGCCCAGAATTCTAGTCTGGGTGCTAACCAATCAGCATTCTTACTATACCAATACAAGTGACAAATCTTTACAGTGTACAAGGACAATATCTCACATTTATCCTTTATGTTGTTGTTTTCTGAAAAAGAATTTCTCTGTGTAACAGCCCTTAGGACCAGGAACTATCTCTATAGAGCAGTCTGGTCTGAGACTCACAGAGATCTGCCTGCATCTCCCTCCTGTGTACTGGGATTAAAGGCATGGGCCAACACTACCTTACTTTCATGGTCAAATGCACTATGGCTCTCTTGATTTCCAGGCAAACTATTTAAAATATACAATAAATTACGTCAGAGAGCAATACAAACTCATGGCTAGATAAATTGGAGGTCTCCATCTGATTCTTCTGTTGGAGGTCTCCATCTGATTCCTCTGTTGGAGGTCTCCATCTGATTCCTCTGTTGGAGGTCTCCATCTGATTCCTTGGTCTTGGAAATCAGAGAACCCAAAGGAAAAGAGGGAGAAAAGATTGCAGGTGTCAGAGAGGATGGAAGACACCAGGAGAACATGAAATTCCAAATAAACTAAGCAAGGTTCACATGGGTTTATAGAGAATGAAGCAGCAAGCTTTGAATATTATGAATTTGTATTAGGGTCTCTGCATAAATGTTATTGTTGGGGGTTTTTCATGCTTTTGTAATATTTCTAACAGTAGAAGTGGGGTGTCTCTCTGACACTTTTACAGACTCTTGAGGTTCTTTCCCACCTATGGGGTTCCCTTGTCCAGCCTCAATATGAGGACCTTTGACTTGCTTTATTGTACATTGTTTTCTCCTTTTGCCTGTTGTCTCTTGAAGGTCTGTTCCTATCAAAGGGAAACAGAGAGAGAGTACAACTGAGACATAGGGAAGGAGTGGAGGGCAGATAAACTGAGTTAGAGATAAATGTTATGAGAAAAGTATTTTTATTTTTAAATTTTTAAAAATATTTTTAAATAAAAATGACTGAAAAAAAAGCAAAAAGAAACTTAGATGAATGATAATGAGGATTGTAATACAAATAAGCAAAATAGATAATGTTAACAAAACTCAAATAATCTGAACAGCAAAAGCTGGGTTTTATTAAAATGAGTTATGATAAAAAAAAAAGGCAGATAAGGTCTGTACAGCAAGCTGAACTTCATAAAAACTTTGAAGTCCCAGTTATTTAAGAAAAACAAAAGATTGGGTCACAAACATTTTCTATCTGAAGTACTATCAGAGAAATTTAAAATTTGAAGGAAAGTACAACTGAAGTGATAACAAATTATTTGTAATAAAATTATCTTTTACAATTATGTATGTGTCTTAATAATAACTTTACTTTAAAAGCAGACATTTATTTTCCAGTGGTCAATCTAAAATTTATGTTTAAGCGTGTATTTTATAATTCAAGTTTTATGTTAATAAATATAAAACCACACTTGAATTTCTTTTGAGAATATTGCAATTGATGGTATAATACCTGGTAGATGAAGATGTCACCTGGTAATACTCACAAGATTTATAAATAGTTACTGACTGGACCATGAAGATAAATAGCTACAAAACATATGAGAAAAAATGCTTTGAGTGTCAAGTTGAAAGAAATGTTCATGTTGGTGATTTATTGTTTTAATAACATTTGATGATTTGTCAAATTCTGTTGAAGGGTCTTTGTCTATTTTTGTAGAGTGTAGCAGACTACAACCATAAAATTTTATGCTTCTAAAATGAGCAGATGATTCTTAGATAGCTATGTTTCAGAGAAAATATTTTATTCCTTATGTACTGTATATATATTCTAATAACCAACAAGCAGCATCACATTTAGTTATTAGCTATACCTTTTAATAGAGCCGATAATAATCAAGTTGGATAAAGCCTTCAACAAAGCATAAATGTCACACCAGTGACATTTTCCACCTTAGACAGGAGCTGGATTCTAATTAGTTTTTCTAATTAATTAATTTCTAATTAATTTTTTGCATGTTTCTTAGGCATTACATATGTATATACATATATATATACTTATATATAGTAATTTCTGATTCTATTGGATAAGTTTTGTAACATAAAAGAAAACTGATATTTCACCATTTTGGATGTTTTGCTTTGTTTTACTATTTTATATTTCTTGTTTTGACTCTAATAAATCTAAAAAATTAAATTCAGTTGAGTAAAAATAACAATGAGGAAGGATTAAAGGGTGTTCTTCCTTTCTGTACGCTATGATTTCTGTTACTATTTCTCTCTTCATTTACAGTAAGTGTAAAGAGAAATCCAGTGAATTTCCCATATATGATAAGAAGCTCTTAATCAAAACGCTTATGATCAGAAACGCTTTAATTTCTAAAGTGATTTTTCAGATTTTGAGGTATTTGCATATGAGTACAATGTATTATAAAATGTGACTCAAGTCCAAATAAAAACTTTATTTATGTTGAATGTGTATATAGTATAATATAATATACTAAAAAAGTTTTAAATATATTATTTTCAGAATATTCCCATTCAGACTTGCAAATAGGTATGAAATTTCATATTTCTAGAATATTTTTGGACTTTGTAACACTTGAGGCATCATAGTTTTGGATTCACATACTTGATTTGATTAAAGAGCCAACATATCCTATAATTATGATTAAAAATATTATAATTATATACTTTTAGTTATTTAGAAGTACATGTTTTTAAAATTACAATATAAATATTTACTATTCCACAAACTGGTAGAATTTTGATGACAAATTGGGATCTTTTGTAATTCAGTCTGATGTTAAAAATATCTTATTCAAATTAGTACTGATTTATATATACAAATTAATAATTTAAGATTAAATAAACATATTCAATGTGTACCATTTTATGATGTCAAGGTATACAAAATAAAATGATTTTTAAAAATATATAGGTTTAAGCTACTTCAACTTTATAATTTTTTTGTAATTTTTATAATTATTTTAAATTATAGTATTATATTTATATTTATAAACATAAATATATTCATAAAAATTTTATAAATTATAGTATTAAAATTTTCTACATATTCTCAAATTTTAAAATAACATTGAAAATTGAGAGGTTTCCCAAATGTCTCAATGTTTGCCTAGTGTTCATAAAGGTGACATTTCATTGTTGATGACCTCATTTGCCTCCATTCTACACAGAATTACAAACAACTAAGAAATACTGAGAGTGAGGAAAGAATCTATTCCAAAGAAGAGAATACCAATTAGTTTTCTAATACCAAGTAGCCCTGAATATAGACACACACACACACACACACACACACACACACACACACACACACAGAGAGAGAGAGAGAGAGAGAGAGAGAGAGAACATATATATATATATATATATATATATATATATATATACAATTTGGGAAGGTTATATTTATTGATTGATTTAGAAACACACATAGTATTTTCTTTACCCTTTGTTTTTTTTTTTTCCTTCGCATTGATACCCCTCCCTCAGAACTTAGTTGCAGGTGTGTATATTTACACTGGGAATTTTACATAAGTTCTGGGTATCTGATGTTATGCCTTTACTTTCCATAGTTAGGATATTCCCCATTCCACAAATTTGAATTTTAATAGATTTAAATATTTGATCTTATATAGTAAAAAGTAGGAGAACTATGATCTAATATTTATCGGGAAAATTTAACTGTTTCTGGTCTTTTAATTGTCTCATTTGGTTGTATTTTAAGACAGAGTTTCTGTAAATAGCCAAAGCTAGCCCAGAATTTAGATTCCATCTGTCTTTTTTTTTTTTTTGATGCTGATTTTACATTCTTGTATGTACATTATGCCTACCTCATATTAGGTTTCTTGTGGGTAAAACTACTCCTGGAATATATGTTGTGTTTACCTCATGGTATATTACACTTGTAAAAGCAGCTTAAAGATATGTTTCTAGTTTCATATTTTGAAAATATTATTTATCTAGTTAACCAAAAAGGAAAAAAAAGCCTTTTATGCCAAAGATGATTATACTACTTGTCACCATTCCCATTATTTTTGTGAATATTCCTTGCAATGAGATTTCTGGTACGAAGAATGCACAGATTAAAAACATTCTCATAAATTACTTCCAATCTCTTGCTGCATGCCTGCCAAGTGAAAGCTGAGCCACAAGCCAAATTAAAACCTCAAAATGTTCTGAAGAACAAGTTTTTGGATTCTGACCTGCTGTTGATGATCAAGCACATTGAGTAAGGATCACTGCTATAAACCATTTCAGGAAAGAATGAGGCAGTATCTAAGTTAAGTTAAACATGACCTAAGACTACATTGTTTTCTTCACTATATTTGTTGAACACGTAATTGATAGCCTCAGCAGTCAAGCTTGAAAATAGAAAATAAACATAAAGAACTATGTTAACTTCACTTGAGATTAAAATATTTCTTAATTCTGAAGCTATCTGCCTCAATAGAGGTAAGACATAAATTAGCTGGGAGGAGATAAAGTGATGGAAAAAGGAGAGAGTGACTAGGAGAGCCAGGTAGGCGAAGGGAGTTTGAACAAAGGGGTACTTGAATAAAATATATGAATTTATTCATAATAAAAAATAAAAAAGATATGAAATACTGTTGATAATATAAAGACAGACAGTCAAGTTTCCTAAGTAGAAAAGGAGGTAGTAGTGGAAAGTGTAGTTCTGCCCAGATATTTCTTGATGGTAGCATCAGCTAATAATTTACAAGAACATTAGAAAAATATAAAGATAGAACCCCAAACCATTAATAATCCAATAAAAAATGGGGTTCAGAACTAAAATGGAACTTCTCAGCAGAAGAATTAAAAATGGCTGAAAGGCACGTGAAAAAGTGCTCAACATCTTTAGCCATCAGAGAAATGCAAATCACTGTGGTACATCTACACAATGGAGTACTACTCAGCAGTAAGAAAAAAAAAAATATCCTAAAATTTGCCGGTAAATGGATGGATTTGCAGAATATCTTCCTGAGCGAGGTATCTCAAACCCAGAAAGATAAGCAGGGGATGTACTCACTCATTAGTGGACTCTAAACAAAAAGCCAAAGCATGTCCAAGCTGCAAACCACAACCACTGAACAGCTTGGGATCTGAAACACCTTGGACTGACACCTTGGATCCCACTCCCTCTGGAGGAACACCTGACTCAGTCTTGATGTTGGGGAGAGGAAACTGGATCTGCCAGGAGTGGAGGCTGAACTGAGCAATATTGGGACCTTGGGACCAAGTTTTCTGAGAAACCACCATACTGCATTCCAGAGTGGCTGAAAAAGTTTACACTCCCACCAACAATGGAGGTGTGCTCCCCTAACTCTACATCCTCTCCAGCATAGGCTGTCCTCTGTGTTTTTAATCTGACAAGGGTAAGGTGGTATCTCAAAGTTGCCATTCTGACAAGTGTAAGGTGGTATCTCAAAGTAGTTTTGATTTGCATTTCTCTGATGGCCAAAGATATTGAGGACATTTTCAAGTACCTTTCAGCCATTTGTAATTTTTACTGAGAATTCCCTTTTTAGTTCTCAGCCCCATTTTTTTAGTTGGGTTATTAAGGGCTTTTTAATTGGGTTACAAATGGATCATCTTACACCTGTTAGAATGTCTAAGATCAAACACAAATGAGAGTTTTTGCTGGAGGGGAGGTGGTACAAGGGAAATACTCCTCCATTCCTGGTGGGAATATAAACTTGAAAGCCACATTGGAAATTAGTATGTCAGTTCCAAAGAAAACTGGAAATCTATCTGTCCAATGATCCAGCAATAACATTATGGGGAATTTACCTCAAAAATGCACTTTCTTCCCCAAAAGCATCAGCACAACTATGTTCATAGCAGATTTATTCATAATAGACAAAACCTGGAGACAACCTAGATGCTCCTCAACTGAAGAATGGATTAAGAACATTGTGGTACATTTGCACAGTGGAGTACTACTCAGAAGTAAAAAAGTGACATCCTGAAATTCTTAGGCAAAAAAATAGATCTGAAGATTTTTATCCTGAGTGAGGTACACAGACCCAGAAAGGTAGATATGGTATTTACGTAGTCATATGTGGATTTTAGGCATAAAAAGGATAACCAGGCTACAATCCACAATCCTATGGGTTCTTTTAATATATCCACACCCTACATCATTATGAACTGTTTTTTGTAAACAAGAGTCCAATTGTTGCTGCTCACATGTACATCAGTGTAGGTCATCAATTTACCAGTTTACCAAAGTTCCACTTTCCAAATAATAATGACTCATTTTTATTCAGTAACAATAAATTTTCAGCCAAGAGTGAGGCTTCTATAGCACCACACTCTTTCTGAAGTTCTTTTTTTTACAAGATTTATATTGTATAGGTAATCACAGCTGTTATAAATTTATTTGTGAGATAGTCATGTTATATCTACAGATCATCATTTTACAGCATACCTCCTGATCCTTTGGCTCTCACATTCTTTTCAACCCTTTTTCTTAGTATTAACTGAGTTAGAGGCAGGCCATTAATTATTATATGATTCAACTATTTCGGTTTGAGGCATATATCCAGAATGGTTATACTTACTAAACAAATATAACTCTGTTCATTGCACTTTCATGTTGATTCTCTAAGAAATGAAATAACCTAGATGTCCATCAACTGGTGTATTGATAATAAAAATGTAATGCATACATACATACATACACACACACACACACACACACACACACACACACACACACAATGGTATGTAATCCAACCAAAAGGAAAACCTAAATTATAATTTTATTCCAAGTATATGTGTGGGAGCCCATAAAGATTCCAGCTTGTGGCTTGTTTCCATTTTGGCTCAAGATCAAAGAATCTGAGCTTTTTTTCCCCTGAAAGGCTGCATAATAGGTTGCTTTGGCCAAAGGTATGGTTACCAGAGACAAGTATTTGCGCATGTCTTAGTTGCCTCTCCCCTTTGCTGCAGTACAAAAAGCCCAGGAGAAATATATCTTGGCTACTACTGTATTTATGGACTATATTCTTGCCTCTAAATTTTCTTTCTCCATCTAATATTTTCTGTCTCTGTTATATTTATTCCCACTCTCTTTTCCAAGACTGTACTAAACTTTGGGGTGGCAGTCAACATATATGTGTGGAACTAGAAAAATTCATGCTAAGTGAGGTCATCCAGCCCTGAACAAAAGAATGCCACCTATGTTTTCTTATATGTACATATGCTGTTCAATTTTTTTGTTTATGTTTTACTTGTAGCATATAATGAAGTCATGTAAGTAAAAATAATTTAGTGTCCAAAGATAGGAAAGACGTATAGTAGAGTTTTGGTGAACTGAAATTAGAGATGGGTAATACTATGTGCAAAACATGTAGTTGAGAAGTAAGAATGGAATCAAAAGGACATGATCAGGTTAACTAAAATAATATCAAAACCTAAAATCTTACAACAAAACCAAAGATGTAATAACAAGAAATAGTAAAACATACATGTATTAACAGAATGGTGTAGTGAGAGATACTGGGAACTAAGCAGAGATAAGGTAAGTGTTAACTTAACCAAAACTAAAGATGTATAAAGAACTATGAATCACAGTAGTGTCTAAGCTAAACAAAGCTTGAGTAGAATGATCTCATATGGGTAAAAGTTACTTCCCTCAGAACACAATGGTTTTCTTAAATAAAAACTCACTGTAAAGAGGAAGTATCTTTCTATGAGTTGTTGGTCAGAGAAGCCCCAAGAGACACACAAAACAATGTAGGTGATTGACATTGTTTATTATAGTCCACTGTAACTAAATGATGAAAACCTATTCCTGAAGACACCACAAACTTGGTTGAAGAATATAGAGAAAGTTTCTTTTCTTGCACATTTGTTTAATGATGGAAAGATATGTTGCGTTCTTTTTTTTAAGTCTTTTTTTTCCATATATACCACTGATCCCCTCCTTTCCATCCTTCTATCCCTCCCTCAGCCTCCCCCCACCACCTTGCCCGCATCCCTTCCCCAAGGAGGGCAAGGAATCTCAATGTGAATCAGTTTGGTCTGGCATATCCAGTTGAGTTAAGTCTGATTCTCTCATCCCAGTATCAAGGCTGAGCTAGGTGTTCCTCTGCAGGGAATGGGCTCCAAAATGTCAGTTCATGGACCAGGAATATACTTTGATCCTACTGCAAGTGGCTCCACAAACTACCTATGCCATTTGACTGTCATTTACCTTCAGAGGATTTAGTTCATTTCCATAAAGTTTCTTCAGCATTAGAGTTCATGAGCTTCCAATAGCTCTAATCAGATATCTCTGTGGGTCTCTTCCTTATGATGCTGATCCCTTTGCTCACATACTTTCTCCCCACTTGTCTTTTCAGCTGGACTGGGAGCTCGACTTGGTGCTTAGCTATAGATCTCTGCTACTGCCTTCATCAATTGCTGTATGAAGTTTCTATAATGACAATTAAGGTGGTCATTATTTGATTTTAGGAGAAGGCCTGTTTAAGCACTCTCTCCATTATTGTTTAGAGTCCTTGCCCGAGACACTTTATGTGTTCTTGGAAATTTCTTAGAGTCAGGTTTCTTTCTAACTCCACAATGGCTCCCTCTATCAAGATATTCATTTCTTTGTTCTCCCTCTCTGTTGCTCCTCCCACTCAACCATTTTCTTCTCTGATGATTTCTACCTCGCCTTGTTCTGTCTTCATTATGATCCCAATTTACTCAGGAGATTTCTATTTCTCCTTCCCAGAGGGATCCCTGAATATCTCTCCTACATTCCTCCTGGTACCTAACTGTTTGGGTCCTGTGGTTTGCAGCCTGATTATTCTTTGATTATTCTCTGAATGAGCATGTTGTTATAATGTACTAATATTTATTAGAACAGTTTTGTACTGCTTTAAACCTTGGTTAGAAAAACTTTTTATCCTCATTCTCACCTTTAGCCTTACGCTCTTTTTTCTCCTTTTTATTTTTTTGTTGCAGTTTGGTTTGGTTGGGTGTAGTTTTTTTGCAGTGGATGACAGTCAATGCAGATTCTTGAACTGTTGAGAGTGACCCGAGTGCTCAGGCATTAATGAAACTCTTTCAATCATTAAAGCCACAAAGACGTGGAACTCCAGGCAAATATTGAATTGAACCATAAAAGATGAAACTGGCCATGAAGTGACTTTATAAAGACAAATATACTTGTGTGTTTCTCTGTTGCTTTAAGCAACAACTGGACATGCCTTTGTAGGAACCTGAATATTGGGGGATTTTAGAGGATATGTATCCTAATTATGTCAGAAACTATACCCAGAAAGTACCACCAACATAAATAAGTAAACAGAAGCTGAACATGAATGACACCAATGAATGACAAAGTATGTGGAGATGAGGTCCCAGGAAACCTTAGACTTACACAAAATATACAGTCTCTTTTTCTCTTTTCTCTTTCCTTCATATTTGATAGTCCTGTTTCAGTACAGCAGCCTACCATTCATCCATCTATTTATTCAATCATCCATCCATCTATCCACTTACCACCCATCCATCCATCTATCCACTCAATGATTTATCCATCCATCCACTCATCCATTCATTTATCCATTTATCCATCCATTCACAACTACCTATATACTTCCCTTTTCCAGGGCAATCTATCTATTCCACCTAGACTATCACTCTATACTTAGGCAGATTGTATTTGTATTTTCAAGATTGTAGCTTATTATTGATTTAAAAAAAACATATGAGCATATAAGTGATTACATACCTTATTTTTTTCTGGGTATGGAATAACTTACTCAGGTTTGTTTATCTATTTACTTATCTATTTATTTATTTTGTCATTCCATGCACTTACTAGTAAATTTCATGATCTCTTTGTTTTAACAGCTAAGAAATCTGCCATTGTATAAACACACCATATTTCTTTAACCCATTTATCTGTTGAAGAAAATCTAGGTTGTTTTTAATTTCTGGATATTTTGAAGAGAGAAGTGATGAACATGGGTAACCAAGACTCTCTGCATAGGTGAAGTGTCATTTGAGTGTATGCTCAAGATGGGTATAGCTTATTTATCTGAGGGACTACCACATTAATTCCCATTGTAGCTATATAGGTTTGCACTCCCACTATCAATGAGTGAGTATTCTACATTCTTGCCAGTATGAGATGTTAACTGTATTATTGATCGTTATTAATACTAAGACTGATCTTTTTGAAGTTGAGTTTTGTGCAGCTATAAGTAGAGATCATTTTGCATCATTGTTCTACAAGCAGCTCTCTGTTTGACCAGTACCATTTGATTTATAATAATGTGTTTCTAGCTTTCTTGTGAAAGAATCAGGTGTTCATATGTGAATGGAACTATGTCTGGAAATTCAGTTAGATTCAATTTAACAATGTTTCTGTTTTGAACCAATATCATGTTGTCATTATAACTCTTCAGTACAACTTGAAATCAGGAATGTTGATACCTCCAATAGTTCTTTTATTAAAGAACATTTAGCTTTCTTGTATTTTTACATAAAGCTGGAAATTATAGTTTCAAGACCTGTGAAGAGTTGTCTTGTAATATTGAATGAGATTCTATAAAGTTTATATTTTATTTTTCTAAGATGCTTCTTTTTATTATATTAAACTAATTGATCTATAAATATAAGGGGTCTTTGCACCTTCTGATATCTCCCTGAATTTCTTTATTCAGTGACTTCAACATTTTATCATGTAAGTCTTTCAGTTGGTTGGTTAGAGTGGTCCCAAGATATTTTCTATTGCTTGGTGCTGTTCTAAAATGTACTGTCTTCCTGACATTTTAGTCAGTTTATTAATTATCAATTACCGCTACTCTTCTTTTTCAAATTGCCATTGTATCCTGCTACATTGCTGAATTTTTTTGGTCAATTGTTGGAATTTCTTGTTAATTTTTTTTTAGGATTACTAATGTATAATGTCATATGACTTGCATATGAAAATATAAATATACTTTGCATTCTTGATGTCCAGTTTGTTCCACTTTTATTTCCTTCAATTGTCATATTGTTCTAGCTAAGACTTTAAATCCTATAATAAATATGTATGGAAAAACTGGAAAACTTAGTCTTTTTCCTGATTTTAAAGGGATTGCTATGAGCTTTCTTTGAAGTTGTTATATTCTATGACTTTGTTGTAAACTTCTTTATTTTATTTTTTAACTATTTATTGTTATATATTACTATATAAAAGACACATTTGTATTGAACTTTCTTTTTTTTTTCTTTTTTTTTAATATCATGAATAAAGAAGTCAGATTTTCTAACCTTGTATATCCTTATTCAAGGTCCCTTCCCACTCCCACCATATCAGGTCATGCTCTCTTTTCCACAACTCCCCATCCCCCCCCCCAGCAGGCAATCCCAAGGTCCCAAAGTCCCAATATTGTTTAGTGTAGCCTCCACTCCTGGCAAATCCAGTTTTCTCCCCGCAACTTCAAGGCTGAGTCATGTTTTCCTCTAGTGGGAGTGGGATCCAAGGAGTCAGTCCAAGGTATTTCTGAACTTTCTTATAAAAAATACAACATTGAGAATGTCTTAAAGAGAGAAACTTGATAAACACAGTTTCAAATTTAACAATAGTTGTAATTAGTTTGTTCCTAGGTAGGCATATTAAATAATGAAAATAACTTTTCTCTGTGTCTTTTTTCTCTAAAATACATGGAACAAAAAAATAAAATCCAAAGCACCTCAAGCCAAGTTAGGCTCAGCTACAGATGTAGAAAGCAAACTAGGTCACAGCTAATGCCTATGGATGCACTATGGCCACCATAAATTCCTGCTAAGAAACTCTTCTTCAGTCAGACCAGAAGATTTTGTGTGTGTATGTGAGTGTGTGTTTGTGTGTGAGTGTGTGTTTGTGTTTAAAACTGCCTTTATTATGTTGACATATGTCTTTTGAATGCCTAATCTCTTCAGGATTTTTTGTTTAACTTATATCCTCTTCAGGATTTTTATCATGAAAGGACAATGGGTTTAGCCAAAGGTCTTTTATTGCAAGTAGTAATATGTTCACTTGGGTTTTGTCTTTTGATTTTTATATAGAGGTTTATATGTAGCAATTTACATTGTTAAGTTGTATTATGATTATATCACTTGAATGAAATCTGCTTGTAAATGGTTGATGATTATTTTAGATGTGTACTTGAATTCCCTTTACAATTATTTTATTTTGAACTTCTGCTTCAATGTTTACATGGAAAATTGGTGTATAATTCTCCTTCTTTGTTGTGTCTTTGTGTGCCTTGTACATCATAGTATCAACATAATACCAATTAAGAAATATTATTTCTGTTTTTATTTTATGAAATAATTTGAGAAATGCTGGCATTAATTCTTTTTGAAAATCTTGTAGAATTCTACAGCAATGCTATCTGGCCATTTACTTTTTGGTGAGGGTTTTGTTGTTGGAAGACTTCTATTAGTGATTATATTTCACTAGGGGTTATACATTTATTTAAATTGCTTTTGTCTTGTTGCTTTTGTCTTGTAACATTTTTAAGTAGTATATATCAAGAAAATTACCCAATTTTTTATAGATTTTACAGTTAGGTGGAATGCAACTTTTTACGTATGTCTTTACAATTCTATTAAATTCCTTGGTGTCTGTTGTTATGTTCCCTTGGAAATATCTAATTTTATTTATTTGAATTTCTTCTCTGCCTCTTTGGTAAAATATATCAATCCTATTGATTTTCTCAAAGAATCAATTTATTTCCTTGATTATATGTATTTTGTTATTATTTCTTTTGTATTGACTTCAGCCTTTGTGTTACATTCTTTCTTGATGGCTATTTCTTTTTTCTTCCAAATTTAAAGGTAAATAGTTACTAGAAGTAATTTAAATCATGAAGTACAATGTAGAAGGGATCATCAAGCATTTATTTCTCTCTTTTACTTTGAGGAGAATGTGATCCTCTTC
Source organism: Sigmodon hispidus (assembly GCA_004025045.1). Classification (NCBI taxonomy): domain Eukaryota; kingdom Metazoa; phylum Chordata; class Mammalia; order Rodentia; family Cricetidae; genus Sigmodon; species Sigmodon hispidus. Next base: position 41,426 of record PVIH01005202.1, read on the forward strand.
CGTATATGTAAAGACTTCAAACATATAAGACCAAATACTCATATGCTAAAAATCAATAAAAATTATCCAAGTGAACTTTTCTCTTAATTAGGTCATAAACTCTGTCTTATAAATGTCAGAAAAGTGATGAATAATAAAAGGTGGTTTTTGCTAGATAGTTTTCAGCTCTATTTGAGGGTTCCTTCTCTCAAATACTTTTACTTTTAGTTGAGGTAAAGCATCAGAGACAACCTCCAGACTTAGTAAGCCACAGGATATATTGTTTGTGAGACTTGTGATAGTTATTATTATTAACCTGACTAGATACAGGATGACACAAGAAACAATCTTCTTGACCATATCTCTGATATGGTGAATAGATGTGAGATGATACATTTTAATTGTTGCTACAGCCTTTATTGAGATATGGTCAAAAACTAAAAGTAATGGATAAAATAAGCTGAGCAACAGAATTAATCTTTCAGTTCTTCATGACTCAGATTACACGTGACTAATTGTCTCAGGCTCTCTCTGCCAGGAGTGCCCCACAGGATAATCTGTATCCTCAACCTATAAAGTAAAATAAACCCTTTCTTTCTAAATTTGCATTTGCAAGGTATTTTGTCATAACATTAAAAAAGTAACATAAAATACTCTGGGCAATTTGTGCTCTTTGATTTCAATACTATGATTCTAAACCATGTGCTGTTTTTATGTTCAGCAGTCATTGCAACTTCTATAAAAATATGGTTTCCATAGAAACCAAACTGTGTCCAAAAATCATTTATTCCTAAATCTAGAATTCAGAAAAATCAAAGAACAAAATTTATGTTATTATTATTGTTTTGTTTATTGAATTTATTCAAAACAGAGTCTCTGTTTGTATCCATGGTTATCATGGAATTATGTCAATCATCCTGGCTTCAAGCTCACAGAGATCCACAAGCAGTGCCTTCAGAATGTTAGGATTAAAGGTGCATACAACTATACCTGACTGTAAAATTTGGGTTATTTTTAATGATGAAAAGACTAAATTTACTGCTAAGGAATTTTTCCATTTATTTGAATATTCTTTCCACCATACAGTCTCAGATTTCTACACAGTTGTGCTCTTAGAGAAAACTCAATCATAGATACTGTCTTCCTTACAAATGCAATTGTCCTATGTTTACTCTCAATATAAGAGAATGTTTTCTACCATTGTGTGATGACTGTTGTGTCATCAACATTGATGTTATATTTGGAAAGACTTAAAAAGACAAAGGAACGTACCTTGCTATATTATTTTTCAAAAAAAAAAGATGTCATTAAGAACAGCAGGTCAAATGTTCACTTATATTTCAAAAACAGCAACTTCAGAATTACAAAATAATATTAACTAGTTTGTAAATTCAACATTTATAGTTATATTAATTTATATTACCCTAGTCATCATCAGCATAATTATGAACAAAGAACTCTCCAGTCTCTACAAGTTAGATGTAGGGTCTTTTCTAAGGAATAAAAGTTTAAATTAATTTTGATATTTAAAGTTCTCTTTCTAATGTTTTCCTTTCTATGCTGTACAGTTCAAATAAACAAAAGCAGAATTTCAGAGAACATTAAAAAAAGTCATAGGCCATTAACATTTGAGATTATGTCAAATGTGACACATTGTTGATATAATATCAAAATATGCTTTGTATTTTGGCTCCTTCATTGACTATTCTCTATGTGAACAAGGATTTTCACCACCTCTGTTATTTTTACTTGTTCAACTGTCATATTCTCAATGGCTGCTAAGAATGATTATAGTTGTATTATATTTTCACACGACTAAAGTAAGTTTTCAGTTGAATTTGTTTCAGTGTATAGAAGGCAAAATCAATTTCAGTAGCCTGAAAAATTTAATTGAATCAGGAATAATATAAAAAATGTGTACTGACAAAAGTATCAGTCATTATATTATGAAAAAAATATAAAGCAGCCACTGTCAGTTTCTCTGTCTAATTATCCTTCCACCTTTGTCTAGGAGGCAATTTTTATTTTCTTGTCTTAGTGGCTGGTGACTTTCATGGGCTCTGGGATCTGCTATTACTAAGCAATCACATTGCAATAGAAAAGAAAGAAAAACAGAAGTACTACTACTGAACACAAATTTTTGGGAAAGAGGCCTGATGAAAGACATCTTGAAAATTCTGGAGATATTCTTATACTTATATCCTAAGTTCCAGTAATCAATAACCATTCTTCATACAGTGATTTCTTGGACAGACTGGAGTTAGAATACTCATGAAGCTAACTTTGCTTAAGAAGGTACCCATCTTTCACATGAATTCCAGGTTATATAACATGACTGGTATTATAGAAATTAAGGTGTTTCATATTGTTATTTAATAAAAATAGCCATGATTGGAAAATGCATTTAAATATACTTTACTTTCTCAAAGATAATAAAAAATATACATTTAGAAAAATAGGGAAAAGAGAACCAGTGATTATCACTTGAGAATATTACATTTCTCATATCTGATAAACATGATAAGACATTTATTATTTGAGAATAATTATAAAAATCAATAAGTAGATTACAAAATTGTATTTTTTATAGATTTTAGGAAAACTTGTTTTGTTCAGAAATAAACAAATTTGTTTCAAGAAGTACAGGTTGACTCTAAATTATATCACTTACAAGGCCAAATTTGAAAGGTAAAGAAGGCCTTTGAAACTCAGACATGTGTCCACAGTGGAATCAGAGGGGAGCAGATTCCAGTTCCTGGGACCCCCTTCTGGAGATTCCCTCTCTGGGGCCAAGGTCACACCCAAGGTTCTGATTTCAGACTTTTGCTAGCAGACAGGCCCTAGGCTTTACCTGGAAGGGGCCTCCCCCAGTGACCCGTAAGAGAAGGGACATCCACAGCTGGGCCAGACTTCAGGACAAGCTGCATCATCAGAGATGGACTGATGCCTTTGAAAGTCAGACCCCTGTCCAGAGTAGAAACATAGGTGAGCAAATTTCAGCTTCTGGGACACCCATCCAGAGAATTCCTCTCCAGGAGCCAGGATCACAACCTAGGTGCTGATCTCAGACTCTTGCTAGCAGATAGGCCCTAGGCTTTAGCAAGGAGGAACCTTCCCCAGCCACCACTAAAAGAAAGAATTTCCCACAAATGAGACATGCCTCCAGGATTAGGAGCATCATCATAGAAAACCAGGCACCTTTAAAATGTAGAATTATGTCCAGAGTGGAGTCAGAGATCTTGCATACCCCTTGCTCAGAGTGTACAAAAGACAAGACAGAAGACACACAAGCCTTCTAGCCACAAATTAATAGGAGCTGACTAAGTCTGAACTACTGAAGCCATGGGTAGATGCCAGTGCAAGAATATATATAACAATGTAAAGACCAACAAGGCAACACCACAAGAAACTGGTGGTCCTGCAACACCAAGACACAAACAGAGCAATGAAGAGGAAACATAAGGCAACAACAGCAAAAACACCCTGGTGAAGATTACAGAAGCCTTAAAAGAGGATATTGAAAAATTCCCTTAAAGAAATATAAAAAAAATACAAACAAAAAAATTAGAAGAAATGAACAAATCCTTGAATGAAAACCAAGAAAAGGAAAACCAAAGAATGAAAGAAACATTCCAGGACCTAAAAATTGAAGTAAAAAAAAAAAGGGCATAAAATGAGGCAAAGGTAGAAATAGAAAATCTGAAGAAAAGAGCTGGAACTACAGATAAAGCATAACCAACAGAATGCACGAGATGGAAGAGAAAATCTCTGGACTTAATGGAAGACTCAATAACAGAAATAGAAACATCAGTCAAAGAAAACATTAAAACCAAAAACCCATAAAACAAAACAGTAAAAAAATTTAGGACACCATGAAAAGACCTAACCTGAGAATAATAGGAATAGAAGAAGAAGAATAGCCACTCAAAGCCACAGATAACGTATTCAATAAAATCATGGAAGAAAATTATCCCAACCTAAATAAGGAAATACCTATAATATACAATAATATGAAATAGATTTGACCCCCCTAAAAAATCTGCTTGCAACATAATAATCAAGCTACAAAAAAATGCAGAACAAACAAAAAAATTAAGAGCTGCTAAAGAAAATGGCCAATTTAACTATAAAGGCACACCCATCAGAATAAAAGCTGACTATTCAATGGAAACAATGAAAGCAAGAAGGTCCTGGTCAGAAGTTATTCAGACATTAAAAGAGCATGGTTAACAACCTAGACTACTATACCCAGCAAAATTATCAATCACCATAGATGGAGTAAACAAGATCTTTCATGACAAATTCAGACTAAAACAATACCTATCCACTAATCTTCCCCTTCCAAAAGCATTAGAGGGGAAACTCCAACCTAAGGATCCCAGATTAACCCATGAAACCATAAATAATCGATAACCCCACTGAAGAAAAGCCCACAGAAAGAAAATACATACAAGCTACCACCAAAAACTACAGGAAATAACAATCAGTGGTTACTAATATCCTTTAATATCAATGTACAAAATTTACCTGTAAAAAGACATAACCTACCATGATGAATGCAAAAACAGAAGCCATCCCTCTGGTGCATCCAAGAAACACACTTCAATCTTGAAGACAGACAGAAGTTCACAGTAAAGGGTGGGGAAAATATTTTTCAATCAAATTGCCTTAAGAAACAAGCTGGTGTTGTCATCCTAATATCTAACAAAGTAGACTTCAAACTAAAATCAATTAAAAGAGACCAGGATGGACATTACATATCATCTCAGAAAAAAATTGATCAAGATGAGATTTCAATCCTGAATATTTATGCTCCTAATATAAGGGCACCTATCTATGTAATAGAAACACTATTAAAGCTCAAATACCATATCAATCCATACATTCTAATAGTGAGAGACTTCAATAACCTACTTTCACCCCTGGATAGGTCAACCAGAGAAATAAGGAGTCTAACAGAGGTTATGATGCAAATGGATTTAGGAGATATTTACAAAGCTTCCACCCAAATGCAAAGGAATATACATATTTCTCAGCACCAATTGGAACTTTCTCTAAAATTGACTACATAATTGGTCATAAAGCAAATATCAGTAGATACAAAAATTGGAAATAACCCCATGTATCATAACAGACCACCTAGGCCTAAAGTTAGAATTCAACAACACCAAAAGTCACAGAAAGCCTACCAAATCATGGAAACTAAATATCACTCAACTGAAACAATTCTGTGTCAAAGAAGAAATTAAGAAAAAAATCAAAGTCTTCCTAGAATTTAACTAAAATGAATCCACAATGTGCCCAAACTGTGGGACACAATGAAAGCAGTCTTAAGAGGAAAATTTATAGCACATGATGCCTAGATGAAAAACCTAGAGAAATCTCACATTAGAGAACTAACAGCTTACCTGAAATCCTTAGTACAATTAGAAGCAAACTCAAAGAGAAGGAGTAGATGGCAGGAAATAATCAAACTTAGAGCTGAAATCAATAAAATTAAAACAAAAAGAACATTACAAAGAATCAATGAATCAAAGAGTTGGTTCTTTGAGAAAGTCAACAAGATAGATAAACGCTTATCCAAACAAACCAAGAAGCAGAGAGAGAGTATCCAAAACAACAAAATCAGACATGAAAAGGGGGACATAACAACAGACATTCAGATCATCCAAGAATGCAAAGGCCATACTTTCAAAATCTATATGCCACAAAAATGGAAAACCTAGAAGAAATGGACAGCTTTCTAGTCAATTACCATTTACCAAAATTAAATCAAGGTCAGATTAAATACCTAAACAGACCTATCAACCTAAATTGAAGCTGTCATTAAATGCCTCTCAAGTAAAAAAAGCCCAGGTCAAGATGGTTTCAGTGCAGAATTCTACCAGACATTCAAAGAAGAACTACTACCAATTCTCCACAAACTATTTTACTAAGTAGAAACTGAAGGATATTATCAAACTGTTTTTATGAGGCCACAATTACCCTAATACCCAAGCCACTTAAAGACATAACTAAGAAAGAGAATTACAGACCAATTTCCCTCATGAATATTGATGCAAAAATTCTCAACAAAATTCTGGCAAACCATATACAACAACATATAAAGAGTATTCACCACGACCAAGTAGCCTTCATCCCACAAATGCAGGGATGGTTCAACATAGGAAAAAACCCTAAGTGTCATGCATCATATGAAAAACTGAAGGAAAAAAAAAACCCACATGATTATTTCTTTAGACACTGAAAAAGCCGTTGACAAAATCCAACACTCCTTTATGATGAAAGTCCTGGAGAGATCAGGAATACAGGGAAAATATCTAAATATAGTAAAGGCAGTTTGCAAGAAGCCAACAGCCATCATCAAACTTAATGGAGAAGGTACTCAAAGCAATCCCACTAAAAACATGAACTAGACAAGGATGTCCTCTTTCCACTTATCTATTCAATATAGTTCTCGAAGTTTTAGTTAAACCAATAAGAGAACACCAGGAGATTAAGGAGATACAAATTGGAAAGGGGGGGGGCTGGAGTGATGGCTCAGAGGTTAAGGATGCTGGCTGCTGTTGTAGAGGTCCTGCATGCAATTCCCAGCAACTCTATGGTGGCTAACAACCATCCATAATAAGATCTCGTGCCCTCTTCTGGCAAGTGTGTATGCAAAATAAAATCAATCTTAAAAAAAAAAAATTGGAAAAGAAGTAGTGAAACTATCTCTCTTTGCAGATGATATGATTGTATACATAAGCGATCCACAAAATTCTACCAGGGAATTATTACAGTTGATATATACCTTCAGCAATGTAGCAGAACACAAGATTAACTCAAAGAAATCATTAGCCTCCTATACACTAAAGACAAAAAGGCTAAAAAGGAAATAAGGAAAATATCACCCATTATAATAGCTGAAAACAACATTAAATACCTTGTAGTAAATATAACCAAAGAAGTAACAGATGTGTTAAATTTTTATGACTTTTATTAAAAACCAAATGGCAAATATATAGTTAAATCTATTATATTAAAAAATATAGCATGAATAATGAAAATAGAGTTATCTTACTTTATACTCCATGGTATTTTTGCTACTTTTGTTTATTGTGTATGAATGTTTTAAATACTCTGTGATAGCAAGCAGCTTTATGTTTCTTCCCATCCCCACATTCATCAATAGAAAATTGGCTGCTTGAAGACAGCCAGGGCAATATTTCCTTCATAGAAACCTGAACATTATAAACCAAGATATTTTCCCCCTCTGAGTACCAGAAGTAAAACAATTACTAGCAAATACATTTCTGTCTATACAGCACTTCACTTTTATTTTCTTTAACTTAGTGAGATGTAGTGTGTATACCATACACCCCATTTAAACTGATTTACACACATGCACAATCATTATCACAGTCAACTTTGGAAACACTATAACTCTTTTGATAGTTCTCTGTCTGCACATACCTCCCAGTCCTCAGAAACCACTACTTTCTACTTCCTATGAATAGCTTATTCTGGAAGTTGCATATAAATTTTTAATGGTTTGAAAGAATATGGTCCCAAAAGGGAGTGCCACTGTTAGGAAGTGTGGCCTTATTGGAGGAATTGTGCTGAGGTAGGGGCAGGCTTTCAGGTCTCTTTTCTCAAGCTTCACTAAGTGTGACAGTCAGACAGCTGCCTATTGACTGTGTAAAACTCTTAGCTCTAGCACCACATCTGCCTGTACACTGTCATGCTCGCCATCCTGATAATGGAGTGAATTTCTGAAACTGTATGTGAACCACCTCAATTAAATGTCTTTTATTTAAAAACAAAAAGAAGTAACAGATGTATTTGACAAAATTTAAATCACTGAAGAAAGAAATTGAAGAGGATATCAGAAAATGGAAAGATCTCTCATGTTCCTGGATAGGGACAATTAAGGTAGTAAAAATGGCAATCCTACCAAAAGCAATCTACAGATTCAATGCAATTCCTATCAAATTCCTACTACAATTTTTTACAGAACTTGATAGGAAAGAACTCAATTTCCTTTGGAAAAACAGGAAAGCCAGGAATTTTCAAAATAATTTTTCACAGTAAAAGAACCTCAAGAGACATCACCATCCCCGACTTCAAGTTATACTATAAAGCTACAATAATAAAAACACCCTGGTACTGAAATTAAAACAGACTAGTGGAACAATGGAATAGAATTGAAGATCCTGACATTAACCCAAAATCCTATGTACACCTGATCTTTGAAAAATATATTCAATGGAAAAAAAGACAGTATCTTTAACAGAATCATGTTCGCATAGCTGGATGGCAGTGTGAAGAAAAATGCAAATAGAACAAAAGCTATCGCCCTGCACAAAACTCAAATCCAAGTGGATCAAACACCTCAATATAAATCCAGCTACATTGAACTTGATAGAAAAGAAAGTGGGAAATACTCTCCAACAAATTGGCACAGGTGACCACTTCCTTAATATAATACCAGTAGCACAGACACTAAGAATAACAGTCAATAAGTGGGTCCTCCTGAAACTGAGAAGCTTCTGTAAAGTCAAGGACACTGTCAATAAGACAAAATGACAGCCTACAGAATGGGAAAAGATTTTCACCAACCCTACAAGTGATAGAGTACTGATCTCTAAAATATATAGAAAACTCAAGAAACTAGAGCCCAAAACCTTAAATAACCCAATTAAAAATGGGGTTCAGAAGTAAAAAAGGAATTCTCAGGAGAATTACAAATCACTGAAAGGCACTTGAAATAGTCAACAGCTTTAGCTATCAGAGAAATGCAAATCAAAACAACTTTGAGATAACACCTTACACCTGTCAAATTTGCTAAGATAAAAGACACAGATGACACCTATGCTGGAGAGGTTGCAGAGCAAGAGGAACACTCCTCCATTGATGATGGGAGTATAAGCTGGTTCAGCCACTCTGCTTGCAGTATGGTGATTTCTCAGAAGACTGGGAATCAATCTCCCCAAGGATCCAGCAATACCACTATTGGGCATATACCCTAAAGATGCACATTTGCACTCCATTAGCTCAACTATGTTCATAGCATGATTATTCATAATAGCAAGAACCTGGAAACAACCTCAGCTGAAGAATAGATTAACAAACTGTGGTACATCTACACAACAGAGTACTATTCATAGGTAAGAAAAATTAATATCCTAAAATTTTCAGGCAAATGCAAGGATTTGGAGAATACCCTCCTGAGCAAGGTATCACAAACCCAGGAAGATAATCAGGATGTACTCACTCTTTAGTGGACTTTAAACAAAAAGAAAGCATCCCCAAGCTGCAAACCACAACCTCTGAACACTTTGGAATCTGAAGCATCTTGGACTGGCAACTTGGAGCCCATTCCTCTAGAGCAATAACTGACCCAGTCTTGATGTTGGGATGAGGAAAGTGGATTTGCCTGGAGTGGATGCTGAGCTAAGCCATCTTGGTACCTTGAGACCTCCTGCTTTTGGTGGAGATAAGGTAAGGAGATGGGGAGAAGAGAGAGTGAATGTGAGGGGTGGGAGGGGGAAGGGAGCTTGAACAAGGGGCTACATAGATTAAAAAATAAGGCATTATTCATAATAAAATAAGAAAGGTAAAGGGTGCATTTAAATTCAGATGCTACTACACAAAAATATTAAATCAAGAAATTCATATAGAGCCTATCAAAGTACATCATGACTGTGCAGCAAAATGTGAGTCTTCAAAGTGCTATCTGAGCTTTAGTGTGTGCTCTGCTTTGTTATAAATGCCAAATTAATTGTGACTTGAAACTGTATTTATCATTTTATGATTTTTTGTCTTCTATGAATAAAAACAATATCTACAAGTTAATTTTATTGTACATTAAGCTAACATTTAAGAAAATGCAAATGAGTAATAGAAACATATTGGGAGATAATGACCAAATATAGGACTTTGTTTCCTGAACTTTTTTGTGATATTAATAATAGCCTCATGATATATTTGTTAGATCACTGGAGGAAATGTAATTTATCCCATCAGTGAGAACTCGAAACTTCTCCTATTGGGAAAGAACAATGTTGAAACAGTTCCCTGAGAAGAAAGTGTGTGTTTGAGGATCTAATATCTTAGATGAAGATATTCTGTTGAGATGTGATGAAGTAGTAAATCAATTACAGAAAACCCACTATTTCAATTGAATTTTATGTCATTCCATTTATTTCCTGGGGAAATCAAACTCTGGGTTCTAGTTGATTTAAAAACAACAGCAATAAATATCCCATAGTAATACCAGAAGCTGACAATTCAATTTGCCCACCAATATCCAGGTCCTTGTATTTTTTTCCTACTTTGGGCTCTTCTTTACAATTATATTTCATCTTTCATTTTAATCTCCACAAGGCAAAAATAGCAATGGGTGAGAATACTGTAGTAGGAAATTTCTCATTGACAATAGTTGTACTCACACAATTCATTATGAAGTTGTAACAAGTCCAACCTGTGCCTTAACACAGTGTTTACTCCAGAAGAATAGTGGCATTCCTTCTATTGTGATCTGTGTTTAGGTTTTCATGTGTGTCTATATATTTATGAGACACATGTACACAGAGAGGAGAGGGGGGAGAAGGTGAGGGAGAGGGAGGAAGAGAGTGAGAGCAAAAAGGAGAGGGAGATTCACTGTTTTATGCTGGAGTATAATTTTTCTTTTATTTTTATGATATTAAGTATAATATTTTTATTTTTTCAAAACTTAAATTTTTATTATCAATAAAGTCTCATTTTTTATCCATGCATCTCCTTGTTCAAACTCCCTTCCCTCTCCTGCCCCTCTCAGTCACTCTCTCTTCTCCCCATCTCCCTATCTCCTCCCCAGAAAGTACAAGAGGTCACAAGGTCCCATGGTAGTTTAGTTCAGCATCCACTCCAGACAGATCTGCTTTTCTTACCCCAACATCAAGACTGGGTCAGGTGTTCCTCTGGAAAGAATGAGCTCCAAGGTTCCAGTCTCAGGCGTTTCAGGTCCCAAGCTGTTCAATGTTTGTGGTTTACAGATTGCGAATGGCTTTGCTTTTTGTTTAAAGTCCACTAATGAGTGGAATGCATTGATTCACCCTTAACTGATGACTTGGCAAAGCTGCAGGCATTTATCTTTAAATCGTGTGTTTTTGATGTCTTATGTGATTGCATTCCACAAAGCGCATCTTTGCTATGTCTGATTTTCTTAAATATTGAATTGATACTGAAGTCTTGTGACTGACAAACATCTACTTAGTGAAATTTGAAACCCTTATATGACTTCTTTAATCCCTTTCAGATTCTTTGTCACCTACCTTCTCTATTCTCACTTCAAATGATTCCTTAAACTACCTCAAGGAGTCAGACAACAAGAGCTTTATTTTATGACAAGTATAACAATGTATTTTTGCTTTTACCACTGTTTGTGTTGATTCATGATGCTCCAGGGTGACTGCTTTCCCATTGCCTCACTGCTCATTCTAAAGCTTCCTGTCACTGGGTTCAAGGCACATCCTCTGCGTTATTGGTAACTAGAATGGAGACAAGTTCTATGTGCATAAACTTTTTGAGAGTGTCCTAGAAGTCAGTCTCATGATGAGATAAATAAACTACTACAAGGAAGAAAAGTGAAAATGCAGCAGTGGCTTCCACTGACGTGTGAGAAATGTTGAAACTCAGATGATCTTGAAGAGAATATTCAAATTTGGGTAAGGGTACCCACATACATAACTCTACAAAACTTTACAGAAAGGCAAACATGTCTTCATGCTATAGCAGCTGTAGTAGATGAAGAGGGGCATGGCTGTTGCAATTAGATGAAACAAATTGTTTTCTACAAATGTATCTGGTGCAGCTAATACTAACACATTATTCAAGAGAACTGGCATTAATCTTTAAGGATTTGAATAGCTCTTGATAATACAGTGTATATTATAACACTGTTCTTTTGTTGTGATGTATATAATGACACTTAATGTGATATAATATATATATATTATATATCAATATATATACTGATACTTTGTGATGCTTTGAAAGATAGAGTCTTATCTTCCTTAAGCTTCAAGTTCCTGCTCTACCATGAATGTTGCTTCATGGTCTCTTAAAAAAAATGTATCACATATGTTTTAGAAACTGGTAATTTAGATAGTGATTAACTATCCATCTATTAACTAGTCCTTCATTGCTGTATTACAAATGGCTCACTTATTTTCTTTATTTATTAATTAAATTTATTTATTTATTTTATATTTCAACCACAGATTTACTTCCCTTTTCTTCTACCATTTCTTCCTCTCACCGCTCCCCAATCCCCTACCCCACCACACGTCTTAATTTTTCTTTCCTTTCAATATGAGCAATCTAAAGTAGAAAATTGTATCTATAATAAACAAATATATGGACTTCTGGGTTCCCCTATGAGCACAGAAATTAATAAAAAAAATGGCTGAATAAAAATGCAATGCACTATAATCTTGATAAATTTTAAAGAATCTGAAACAACTCAAACTCATTCCTGAAAGACAATGCTATATCACATTTTATCCTCAAATATTATCAGCTATAAATTTAGAAATCCCACTTCAGTTGTTAACTGAAACCATCCTTAAATCCTTAAAGGTGGATGGGGTTATTGAATAAATTATAAATGTGTTTAAAATTGTTAGATTTCTGACACATTAAGGGAAAACTTTCAGAGAAGATGCTTTGGCAAATTAACTCATTGATCTATTTTTGTAGCTCAGAAACAAGTTAGTTTAATTTTACACCCCACATTTCTCTTTTCTAACAGTCTTAACTTGTTCAAGTTTCATTATCAGTTAAATAATCCCAGTTGTTTTTTTTTTTTTAAAAAAAAAAATTCCTAAGAAGGTCTTCTGCAAAGACCACTTGACTGTTTACCTTATTCTTCAATAGTGCATGATTTTTCCACAAATTTCATTAGCACATCATTGATTGCTCATTTTTCAGCTCTCAAAACAATTTAGCATAGTCTCTTTCATGCAGAGGATAACATATTCATATTATTTGATTTCTGATGAAACCAAATGACCCTTTAAATTTGCAATAGAGTTCTTTAATTTTGTATGAGTTTCTTTACTGCTGTTCATTTAATTTTGTGTTTCCATTAACCATCTGCAAGCGTTTGACTCTATGACAATTATTCAGCTGTGCTGCATCATGACTGACATATTTTATAAATGTAAAAAAAAAAGTAGTAAAAAGAAAGAAAATGCAGGAGGGTTAGAGAGCAGGAGAAAAAGGAGGAGAAAGCAACTGAACACAAATGTCATGGTTTAGAATCGTGAATTTGACATTCAGCTGGAGCATCTGAATGGTGATTATTGGTCTGACTGTAAATCTAGCCTAATTGCATTTTGTCTCCATTTTTGATAAGCACTTCAGGATGATGATGATTACTCTTGCTAAATGCATTCGTTCCATGAATGTTTTCCCACACTGATGGCCAGGGGGGCTTTACAGATAAAACAACTGCAGACAAAATGGCTCAATTCTGCTTGAACTATAACAGTATTGATTTTCTCTCTCATTTCTTTCTTTCTTTCTTTCTTCCTTCCTTCCTTTCTTTCTTTCTTTCTTTCTTTCTTCCTTTCTCCCTTTCTTTCTTCCTTTCTTTCTCTTTTTTATTCTTCTAAGATCTCAGCCCACAGTATGTGCTTTCTATTTTTCTCCTCTCTACCTACCACATAGGGGATTTGGTCAGTATATGTTAGAATGGGTTTTAATTAACTGACATAAATGAGTGGCCATTCTGGGCAATTAGCACTTATTAGCTGTGTCACTTTTCTGACAAATAAAGAACATTGCGACTTGCCCATTTTCTAAAAGGCCTGAATTGAAAAGAACCCCACTGTTAGATTTAATTTTTCTTTGTACTACAAAATCTTTTGCCATGTTGATTTAACTGTAATTTTTGCCTCCTCATGCTTATGCTTTTCCTCCTTCCTATTATTGTATACCCGGTGAGCTTTCTCAATGATGGCACAGGGACAGGCTGTTAGCATCCTTTCATAAACCTCTGTATTTTATAGTAGGGCAATTAAGCTAAACATTTAGGTTTCTGCTACAAATTTAAATGCACAAGTGGAAGCAAATGGCTTTGCAATTGAAGTCCATTATATGGCTTCATCATTGCTTTTCAGCTTTTTAAACTCAGTGAGTACCTTGACAAAGAAATTCTAGAAAAAAAATGTAGTCTAGAGCTTTGTGCAGGGGAAAAAGCCTCCATAATGTAGCACTAAGGGTCAAACTAAAGACACCAAAAAGAAAAAGAATTACTTTACTATCCATTTGACTGTTTTAGATGTTTCATCTAAGTTCTTGAAATATTTATCAGCAAACATTGAGTTCACCTTTGACAGGGGAGCAAGGGAGAAAGTGATTGTCATTGAACTATTATGAACAATGCAGTTTTATCCCAGGGCAGAATTATAGAATGGGTATAGTAGACAAGTGGATCCAAGCTGCTACTAAGAAAGGAAGTACACAAAAAACTATAGGTCATATGAAATTCATCTTCAAAGTCTGCTACAGAGAATAAAATTTTGAGAAGTAAATACATTTTCAGAGAATGGAATATTTGAAAAACCTTTCTCTATGGGAGTTATTGTCTCCTCATCAATCACTTCCTTTTCTATTTGGGGATCTTTTATTGATTGCATTTTATCACTTCATCCACATGACAATACCGAGGCTTCCTAGAAAGAACAAGTACCTTGTAGTACATAATTCTAGGTGGAATTCATTCCTTTTTTTTTTTTTTCAATAGCATTTGCTGGTTATCTGATTCATTTATGGTATGCATATAATCTAAACTGGCCTGATTAAATTACTATCAAGTTCTTGTTTTTGTTTGTTTGTTTGTATTATTTTGCTTTTTTAAGAAGGATTATTGCTTATTAGGGGGTTCAGAGAGGAACATGCACAGATATAAGAGGGATTAAGCAGTCATGGGGTTTCTGGAAAGGCTGGAAATGGCCCATGAGGCTTCACTTATAGGATCAGATCTTCTATCTAAGAGGATGAGAGAGAAGGGGCTGCTGTGTATGTGCACCCCAAACTTAAGCAGTCTTCTAACTATGTCCTTAATATTGGTGCCCTAAGGTTATAGGTAATTTTTAGAAATGTCCCTATAGATTAGTGTATCTGAGATTAGGAGGCATTTAATTTGGACTAGAAATATACATGGGTTATACATTCTCTGACAGTTTTTTAATAAGTACATATTTCAGTGATTAGAACAAAATGGTAAAAGAAATGCAGAAAGCTTTAGAAATAGGTTCTCTGAATTCAGAAGCTCAGCATTCTCATGGAATAAGTCATTTCACATGGGTAGCTTAAGGACCCATGAGACAGTGACTGCCATTACTCTCAGTTACCATTCACTGGCCTAGTGAATGGAAATAGTTATAATGTCACTTCACATGTCAATCCATGGCTAGCTCTGAAGATCATACATCAGGCATAATTTATTCTTACCTTAATTTCAGTGGGGAGATATTAAGTATATAAAAGACACTGCGGGACCAATAGGCCACCTGTTCAGGAGTTGATGGTCCACACAAATTTGACTCTATAATTTTTAGTGGATTCTTTATTTTTTTAAGTAAAAGATAAAACATAAAGTTGAATGGAAAAAAAGTAGAGAATGAATCTAAGAAGTTAGAAGGCAGAAAAGAATATGATTAAAGTATGCTGTATGAAATCCTCAAAGAACACATTTATATATTATTTGGTGATTTTACATCATGCATGCCATCAAACTCAGATATTAGACCTTTCAGTATCATGCCCACTCTTATGATCTCCCCACTTACAAAAACACCCATTCATGCTGCTCATTTACTTACTGGAGCATAATTAAACTCCCTGTGCTCAGTCCCTTAAAGAAAACAAGTCTTTCCTCATCCACACCCCTGCCAGAGGCCATCAATGCAGACATAAGGCACTGTATCTTTTAGCTATGTTCTAGCCTTGTGTTCTTGTATACAATGACATCTCTAACTGCTGTTGTTTGTTGTTTATTTTTAGACTAATGAAAGCAGACACCTTCTCTGGACTTTATGTGTACTTCTATAGACAGACATCCATATATCCTTCTATTATGCAGCTCTGGAGCAAAATTAGCATGATGAGGGAAGTGGAAAGAGAGCAGTAGCTGGTGCCATCATTTAGGTTTGTGCTATTGTGAGTCAATAGGCTTACTTGTTGCTTAAGCCAGTTTATATTGATTTTTCTGTTGAGAAAATAGTTATATTGGCTCAATCTGTTGGAGTGAGATTATAGAATAACATGAAAAGAAAACAGATATAGGTAAGAAACTAATCAAAGTTTAGTTTAGAGGAAACACAGTTTACTGATTCTCTGCCACTTAGATATTTATCTGTTTATCAATGTTTCAGTAACAGGTGAAAATTCTAATAGATTTAAGATTTAACTTTACATTACAAATAATAAAGTGTCTCCACATTATTTTTGATTTCAAACACATGATTCTGATAAAAGATTGTCAGTCTCACAAAAGAGTTAAATCAGAAGTTTGCTTTCATGTTTTCCTTTTAAAATCTTCAAAATGTAAGACCATAAATTGAAAAATATACTTCAAAATTTGTACCTGTTGCTCTTACATTTATTAAATTTTTACATAAAATGTGTATATGGGAAACAATAAATACAATATTTTTCTTTAAGAAGTCAAGGAGTGAAAAATAATATATTCGTTGCTACTTATAATTCAGACACAGGTGTTATGGAAAGATGTTTGAACAGAGAACAAAAGAGGCTTCAGATAAATAGAAATGATTTTTCCTATGACCATTTTCAGCAGTGACTTCAAGGTATCACTGGCCTTTAGTCTCTTTGCTTGAAGTTCAATAATATCTAACATTTTTACTGTAGTACATTCAAGTCAAACAAGCATAACATGTCCACCTTATTGTTTGAACTGAGTAAGAAAAGTTTTTGAAAAAGTCGATAAAAAGATCAAGTCAGCACTGCAAATTCATTCTTAAAAACTATGTAAACTTTCCAAGAAATATGCACAGTTGGGAGTTAATTATTTCTAAATCAAGTTGAAACTCTGTCTGGCAATAATAATCTATGTGCCCGAGAGTAACAACATTCAAGCCTAAACAAATTGTGAAGTATTGGGCAAACAACTTTTACATTAATAAGTGATAAATGTCATCAATAGCAATATATTTTCTTTATATAAAATTTGTTACATTTTATTTTAAAGACATGCATATCAAGATTCATTAGAGCTAGCCTTTCACTCCTCAGTTATACATAGTGGTGTAGTTATGTATTACCCCAATTTGTAAAAGAATTTCATTAGTGTATTTTACATATTTATCTACTTGGTGTGCTATAAAATATTCTTATTTTATTTTTTAATTCTGTTGTCAATTTAAGTTTTTGCAGTTAAACATGACTTATTTAATAAAATATCAGTCTGTTCGAATTGAGATTAAATAGTGAGATCTGACTTATTAGATATATATGTTTATAAATAAAGATCATTATTACTTCAAGATGAGAATATGTAGAGCACTTGCATATGAAATATATTCTTAAAATAACAAGTTAAATACTTTTTAAACAAATTATATATATATTATGATTTGAATGAAAAATTATCATAGAATGATCATTATAATAAAAATATATTTAGCCTAGGAAGTTCTGCTTTTAGAGGCTACAAGTTTTTCATAATATTATTATCTGTATCCATTGTTTAGGCATGTATAGCAATTTTACACAATATGCATAATGTACATAGAACTTTTTGCTATCTCCAAGATGTTTGTTAATGAGACATCAAGGCATGGATTCATAGAGTAATCCTTTCTGAGACTTAGTTTATCTAAGCAAAGAAACAGTCATGTTGTATCCCATACTGGTTATACCCAGGGACCTCTTGAAAAATCAGCTGAAAAATTCTGTTGACAGAATTTCATTTCTCATACATAATATGTTTATTATTTCAGTAGCACTTTCAGGAAGGCTAGAGCTTACTTAGAGCCTTCATCGTTGTACTGAACTTTTATTTATTTATTTTTTTACTTATGGATACTTTTACATGACACACTGACAAGAGAATGTGTCTGAACATCTTTAGAGCTTTGTCTTTTGAAGGGCTCTTGTATTGTGGCAATTGCTCCTATCATTATCAGTCTTTTTATTAAGCTAAAACGTCATAACAATCCTTAATTACATAGACAAAGTTACTTCCATTATAAATTATTTTAATCAATATTTCTCTTGAACATAGATAAGAAATAAGTGGAATTTGAGATTACACATAAGAATTCTTAAAATAGCAACTGTGTTTTTCCCACATATGGATAAATTATTGAACCTTTCATTTTACATTTCATGCAATACTTACTTGTTGCAAGCATATCCAAGCCTTTCTGGATTTGAAGCAAAAATCCAGGCAAAGGAAGCTATGGACACACTGTTCTGTAGATCCAAGCCTTGCCTGATAGCTTATTAGTTACTTATATCGTTGTTATGGAAATCCCTAACAGAAACAATTCAGGGGAGGAAAAAGTTATTGTAGCAGATCTTTTGTGTTAGTGTTTTTTTAGGAACAACAAATAATGGCATGGAGTCATATTAATTATAAAATCTTGGCCTTAGCTTAGACATGTTGCCAAATAGCTCTTATATTTTAAATCAACCCATTTATATTTATGTTCTGCCATGTGACATGTTAACTATCCTCCATTATATATGTCAATTTTCCAGTGTCTCACTGGCATATTCTGTTGCCTCAGAGTCTAACACTGAGTTTCTCTCTCTGATCAGATTTATACACAACTTTTCCTGCTTAGCTATTGGCTATTGAGCACTGGATTAAACCAATAAGAATACAATAACAACATTTTCACATACTGTGATTAAAGATACCCAAACATATACCATGAGTTCATGGAAAAAGAAACATCATAGAAGTCAGCTTTTGTCTTTCGCTCTGGCAACAGGAATGAAAGATGATGTCATGAGTTACATTGGCCAACAATCAAAGTCAAACAGGAATTTGTATGAGTCCTTGCTTATCCACCAGGGATTTCCTGCAGTGTGGTTACAACTCTTTAAGAACCACAACTTTGGAGTGTGAATGTGTCTCTTTAGGGTATACACCCAGAAGTGGTGTTGCTGGGTCCTTGGGGAGATTGATTCTCAATTTTCTGAGAAACCGCCATATTGCATTCCAAAGTGGCTGAACAAGCTTACACTCCCACCAACAATGGAGGAGTGTTCCCCTTGTTCCACATCCTCTCCAACATAGGCTGTCATCTGTGCCTTTTATCTTAGCCAATCTAACAGGTGTTAGGTTATATCTCAAAGTTGTTTTGATTTGCATTTCTCTGATGGCTAAAGATGAAGAACACTTTTTCAGGTGCCTTTCAGCCTGGACTGATCCTTCGGACCCCACTCCAACTATAGGAACACCTGACTCACTCTTGAGGGAGGGTGGACAAAACTGGATTTGGCCAGGAGTGGAGACTGATCCAAGCATTATTGGGTCAGTGGGACCATAGGACTGTCTGCTCCCTGCCCAGGGAGGGGATGGGGAGTTGTGGAGAAGTAAAATGACTTGATGTGGTGGGAGGGGGAAGGGACCTTGAATAAGGATATACAGGGATGGAAAAAAAATTCAGAGGGAAAGCTGAACACAAAGTAAATATATGTGTAGCAATCTTATTTGCATTATCACCCTTGATAAGTCATGCTTATGATTTTTATCTTCTTTATAGTTATTGTTAACTTTTCAGCATTTTAAATTCATTTTACTGTGTTTTTGATAAATACAAAAGAAAAAAAAAAGAACCACAACTTTCTCAAATAGCACCAAGGAGTGGAGACCAAACATGCAAATAATTGGCTATGAAGGCATATTGAATATTTGAAACTTCATAGCTATAGAATTCTTTTGTGGGTGTCTGAGTATTTTCATGGGTTCAATATCTTAACAACATTAGATAAAAGAATTTAAATGTACATGTTAAAGGATAAGAAATCTTCTTTTAGTAATTTTAGTATCTGTTTAGAATCTAATAATAACAAGAGATTTAGAAAGATAACGTTAAGGTGGCAACTCATGTTATACAGGGTGATAGGTTTGGATCTATTTGCAATTTTCTACACACTACCATCCAGCTATGCCAACACATTTTGTTAAAAAGATACTATCTTTTTCCATTTAGTATTTTGGCAATCTTTACACAGTCAATAAGACAAAACGAAGCAAACCCTACAAGTGACAAAGGATTGATCTCTAAAATATAGAGAGAACTCAAGAAACAAGAGTCCAAAACCTTGAATAACCCAATCAAAAAATGGGGTTCAGAACTAAAAAGGGAATTCTCAGCAGAAGAATTACAAATGGCAGAAAGGCACTTGAAAAATTGCTCAATGTCTTTAGCCATCAGAGAAATGCAAATCAAAACAACTTTGAGATAGTACCTTCCACCTGTCAGAATGGCTAAGTTTAAAGACACAAATGACAACCTATGCTGGAGATGTTGCTGAGCAAGGGGAAAACTCCTCCATTGTTGGTGGAGTGTCAGCTTGTTCAATCACTCTGGAATGCAGTATGGCAGTTTCTCAGATAACTGGGAATCAACCTTCCCAAGGACCCAGCAATACCACTATTGGGCGTATACCCTAAAGACACACATTCACACTCCAAAGTCATTAATTAGGTCAACTATAATAGCAGCATTATTCATAATAGCAAGAACCTAGAACCTAGATGCCCCACAACTGAAGAATGGATTAACAAACTGTGGTACATCTACACAATGGAGTACTACTCATCAGTAAGAAAAGAGGATATTCTATATTTGCAGGCAAATGGATGGATTTGGAGAATATCCTCCTGAGTAAGGTATCACAAATGCAGAACAAAAAGCAGGGAATGTACTCACTCATTAGTGGACTCTAAACAAAAAGCAAAGCCATCCCCAAGCTGCAAACGACAACCATCAAACAGCTTGGGATCGGAAATATCTTGGACCGGCAACTTGGAGCCCATTCCCTCCAGAGGAACAACTGATATTGGTGTGAAGAAAGCAGATCTTCCTGTAGTGGATGCTGAACTAAGGCACATTGGAAACTTGGCACCTCCTGCCCTTGCTGGGGAAGAGATAAAGTGATGTGGAGAAGAAAGAGTGACTGGGAGGAGTGGGAGAAGGAAAGGAATTTGAACAAGGGGATACATGGATAAAAATTTGGCTTTATTCATAATACAAAAGAAAAAAACACTGTAAAAGTAATGCTTATAGATACACACTTGAACCCCCAAAGCATTAGCTCATCTATGCTCATAGCAGCATTATTTATAATAGCAAGAACCTGGAAAAAACCTAGATGTCCCTCACCTGAAGAATGGACTAACAAACTGTGATACATCTACACAATGTAGTACTATCGCGGTAAAAACCTGCCCTGAGATATGTTTTTAAACAGGGTTTATTTGGAGAAAATAGATTATAAAACAGAGCCGGTTTTAGGAGAAGATGACAGGATGAGGTTGCAGCACGCCAGAGCCTTTCTAATGAAGATTCTTCATCCCCACGCCGTACGTCTGAACTCCCGGGCAGCTGGAGCGAACTGCGCACTCGGTCCGGGAACTCTCGTGAGAGAATGATGACTTCCTGTCCTGGTCCCCTCCCTCGAAGGCCTACTTCCGGAATCCTTTTTAGTTAACTACGCCCAGCTCGTCTCTAGTCCTATGACGCGATCGTTCACATATATAGTTCCTGATTTCCCGCTACATCTCCCCGTTTTGTCTAAATAGGAAGGTTTTAAACTAGGTATAAAATCATATATTATAGGGATTATCATAAGACAGTGTCTGGGAAAGAGAAAGGTATTAACATAAGTGAGGTCAAACTATTGTTAATAAATAACAACTATAAAGTATAATTTAATATCTAAAATATTGATATGAGAAAATGTATAGGGATTGTTATAAGGCTGTTTATCTTAAACAATAGAGTTTTAACATTTGAGTGTCTTTGTTGAAATGTGAAGTAATAACAACTTTAACTATTTAATTTTTAACACTATTAAGACTTGAGAAGGAAAATATATATTTAAAGTTGGAATCATGAAGTAACTTTTAGAATTTAGGAGAAGACAATGTTAGTTAACTATTTGGACAGTTATTTATTATTTTTTTGTATAGTGGGAGTATTTATTTTTGTGGCTATTGGCTTAGGATATTTGACAAGTTTTTATAGAAGCAGGGTATTTTTTGGTAGTATTGTCTTATTTTGTTTAGGTAGGCTTTGGCAGTTTTTATTTTTTATCTTGTAGGTTTATTTTGGACAGTGAGCACGTTGACAGTAGTGGGCGTAAGTGTAGTCTTTTGTTTTTTAGGCCATTATTTGTTAAACTAAATATTTTTTTTGTAAGATGTCTGTGATGTTTAACACTATTTTGAGAAAGGAATGGTGATGTTAGGAGTTGTTATGTCTCTTAAGGCTAAATTTGAGATAACAAAATCTTGAATGTTATATTTTTTTGGTCTATGAAGTGGTTAAAGACACTTATTTATTGGGTGTATTTTAACATGTTTTTGAAAAAGTTGAGTATTTTGACTTTTAGGTGATAAATTTGAGTAATCATAATCTGTAATCTCAATCAACCAAGAAAGTGAGGCTAACATTGTAAAAATAGGCATTTTTAAAATGAGTGTACAGCTCTTATAAATAATTTTAAGTATAACAATCTTAGGAAAATTGACTAAAATACACATTTTTTATCAAATGACAATAATATCTTAATTATATATTATTATATATAAAAATATATCTAAACAGATTTATATAAAATAACTTGTGTGTATAGTATAACAAATGTTATGACTATTATAAATAATTAGAGGTAGAAATTGTATTATGGAAATGACAATGTACTTAATACACATCAATGTGTAAAATGTTTTAGACAGAGGTAGACAAGTGCAAAATAGGGCAATTATATATTTAACTTTGTATTAATATATATTATTTTAATTAGACATATAGATTAATTTCCCGTTTGTGTCAATATACAAATATTTGTACTATGTTTAACTTTGTATTAATATATATATTATCTAAATCAAACATATAGATTGATTTTCCATTTGTATCAATATACAAACATTTGTACCATATCAATTCATTTTTCATTTATCTTTTGGTTAATAGTTGTTTGCAAGTATAATGATCTCCTATCTGTTCCCTTTTCTTTCTCTTTTTTATGGTAACTATTTTAGGTAAAGAACTTTTTTTGTAATAGTATTGTTTAAGAGGGGGCTTAGAGTTATTTTGAGTAGGTGTTGTTTTAAAATTTTTTTTTTAAATTTTTGAACGAGTTTTATAATTTTGTAATTTAATGGTAATGGTTTTTTTTAGTGTTTTAAAGTTTTTTATAAATGATTTTTTTAATAATTTTATAGAATGGAATATTTTTTTAGATTTTATATTTATTTTTTTTATTATTTTTTGTTTAAATTTTTTAGAGTTTTTATTTATTATTTTAAAATTTTTATTTATTTTTTTAAATTTTTTATTTAATTTTTTAAAATTTTTATTAATATGAGCTTTGTATTTTTTTAACAAAATTTTTATTTATTTTTTTAAATTTTTTATTTAATTTTTTAAAATTTTTATTAATGTGAGTTTTAAATTTTTTTGTAATTAAAGTAGACCTCTCTTTTATGGAAATAATGAGTTTTTGGAGTGTTTTAATATGTTTATTTATGTTAGACATTTTTGCCTTATGTTTTTTATGTTGAGATGTCTTAAAATAGTTAAGTATGAAGTATATTATTATATAAAAAAGTAAAAGGACTCTTGGGTGGAGATAACTTTTAAATGTGTAATTTTGGAAATAATTTTTTATTATTATTGTGACAAAGTGAGAAAAATTTTGAACATTTATCTGGTAAGACATTGTAGAAAGGAAAAAAAATATGTAGAAAAGAAAAGGAAGGAAAAAATATATTCAGATGTAATGAGAACTTATGGCTAGCAGATGTCGCTGTCGTGATCAGCAGCAGCAACAATGTTGCGGGAAACGATGTGGCGATTCGGCTGGGAGGGTATTTTTTAGATCTTTTAACAAATCTTACCAGGTGTGCTCCACGAGAACGGGTCAATCTGTCTCTCAGAAGGTCTGCCGCGGGTAGATTTGTTCTTGGTTGCGTACAGGAGGCTTGTGCGCAGCTGGTAACTAAGTTTAGACCGGCTCCGTGGGTGAGTGAGGAACCCGGCAGGTTTGTAGAATTAGCCCCACGTTGGGCGCCAATAATCGCGGTAAAAACCCGCCTTAAAATATGTTTTTAAACAAAGTTTATTTAAAAAAAATAAATTATAAAACAGAGCCAGTTTTAAAAAAAGATGACAAGATAAAGTTACAACGCGCCAGAGCCTTTCTAATAAAGATTCTTCATCCCCACGTCATATGTCTAAACTCCCAAACAGCTAAAACAAACTGCACACTCAGTCCAAAAACTCTCATAAAAAAATGACGACTTCCTGTCCTAGTCCCCTCCCTCAAAGGCCTACTTCCAAAATCCTTTTTAGTTAAGTACGCCCAGCTTGTCTCTAGTCCTATGACGCGATCATTCACATATATAGTTCCTAATTTCCCACTACATAGTACTACTCAGCAAGTAAGAAAAAATGATATACTAACATTTTCAAGCAAATGGATGGGATTGAAGAGTCTCCTCTTAAGCAAAGTATCACAAAGCCAGAAAGATAAGCAGGGGATGTACTCATTTATTAGTGTATTAAAAAATAAAAAGGATGTCATTTTGTACATGACCTCAAGGCTAGAACATAGCTAAACAACACAGTGCCTCACTTCTGCATTGATGGCCTCTGGCAGGAATGTGGGTGAGGTAGGACTTGTCTTCTTTAAGGGGCTGGCTATAGAGAGTTTAATTATGCTCCAGTAAGTAAATAAGCAGCATGAATGGGCTTTTTTGTAAATGGGGAAACCAAAAGATTATGTATAAATCTGAGAAGACTGATAATTGAGTTTGATGGGGTGAATGATGTAAAATGACCAAATAAATAAAAATAGTATGCAAAAAGAAACTTGTATAGTTTATGGGAATAAATTATACTCAACTGTCAAATACATGATCATAGCAAATTATCTAAGTAGAAATAAAGGAATACAAGTAACTAAGAACAGAAAGAATATATGTGAGTAAAAATAATTTTATTTATTTATTTAGTTTTGAGTCTCTAAATGATATTTCACAGTCATGTACTGTGAACATAGTTCTTACAAGAAGTAATTAGTATAGGGTACCTTTTCAGAAACTAGCAGTAATAAAACAATAACACCTTACTGTACTTTATTTACAGTGCCAAACACTGGGTTAATTTTAAGAAAATATATTTATTTGGCTCATAATTTTGAAGTTTGAAGTTCAAACAGTCACATCAAGTAATGGCCTTCTTGAGGAGAAATTTCCAAAATTGTACAAGATATCACATCATGAAAGAAATTTTTTTTTCTTTTACCTATATCTCTTTATTTCTCTCTCTCATGCTTCACATAAAGACATCAGGATTAATTTGTCAGTGTTCTCATCTGATGACTTTGCCTAACTCTAGTAAGCTCCCAATGGCTTCATATTATTATTATTATTATTAGAGAGTAACACCAGAGTCTCATGTTCATACACACACACACCACACCATACACACACATGCACAAATAGTGCATATAAGAATTAATCTGTATATAGTTAACAAAAATAATTAAATTATGTACAAGAAGACTCTAAAAAATTAAATAGAGAAATAAAAGTTACATTTTAAAATTGTGAGTCAGTCATTAAGAGAAAAGAAACAGGAATTAAAGGGACAAAATAAACAAAATAAATAGTTATGCCTGTCAAGTTACAGATTATATAAATTCAAATGATATGTAAACTACAAAAATTATATCTTTTTCAACAAAGTAATAACAAAGCAGTTAAAGACTGAAACACCACAGAGAAATTATCGCCTTTAGCAGAAATATGCTTTATCACATATTTTAATTATATTGTTTGAAGAGAAATATCTCGACCATTGTTATTGTTGAATTAAAAGATAAAAGAATAGTTTTATTTATGACTCAGAAAAGCCAAGGAAACTAAATTTTCAACAGTTATAAATAAAAGTTGTTAAAATTTTATAATTTATTAATTTATTTCTTTAATAATGAAAGAACATTTTATTGATAGGTAAGTTTAATTCAAATTAACATTGGTAAAGAATATAAAAGAGTCATTTTGAAATTATTCAGCCATGGTGCAAATTGAAAATCATCTTTTCTACACTATCATAATTATTTCATAATTAAAACAAATAATTTAAAGTTAACCATCCTTTAAAATTACTGCTTATGAGAAGGTTTATAAAATAGCAAGAAATTAAATTTTATCTTCCTAAAATATGGTAATGAGTGACTGCACATGCTTTTAATTTCAGCAATCAGGGGACAGAGGTTAGATTTCAGAGTTCTAGACCAGCATGATATATAGAACAAGTTCCAGGCAAGTCAGGGCAACATGGAGAAACCTATTTCAAAAACCAAGTGTTATGGCTAGTTATGGTTGTCAGCTTGACTACATCTGGAGTCCACTAACATAGAGGACACATCTGTGAGAAATTTTTGCTTGATTTGAAGTGGTATTTTTTTTAATGATTGCTTTTGTTCTACACTTACTAACTTGAGTATTTGGACACCACGAAAATAAAAATTTTTCTCTGTCCTTCTACAGTGTGTTTGCAGAGGTTTTCAGGTCAATGTTCATTCTCGAGTATACTCTCTTATCTTTGTTATTACATTTGAACATGATGCCTGCATTTCCTGGTGTAATGAACTCTATCACATCAGCACTGATATTAAAAGCACCTTATAATTGATTTAATAAAGAACTAAATGGCCAACAGCTATTCAGGAGAAGACAGACAGCACTACCAGATAGAGATAGAAATAATAGGAAGAATCTGAGAAGGGAAGTTGGAGAAAAATTCACCAGCAAGATGGGGACAAAATCAGACATGCTTTACTGAGTAGAGATGTGCCATCGTAAAAGATGTAAATTAATATATACATATTAATTTAAGTTTTAGGAGCTAGATAGTTTGGTGATATACTCCTGTCCTGGCTTGGCTCAGTGGTTGACTCTGATATTCCAGATTTATTTTATTAAACATATTCTACCACAAGTTGGAAACAATTCTAAACTAGAACCAACCTTTCATAATTAGTAAGAATTCTCTGTGTCATCATTTGGGAGTCAGAGGTCCAAAGAAATTTTAATTACAATATAGTACACCTATTTTTCCTTTTATTTCTATGTGAGGATTAAAAGTGATAATTACACATATAGGATTATTTTATTTTGTTTAATGTTGAGCATTGAGCCTTTAATTCCCTGTCACAATACCGTAGACCACACAGACAAATATTTATTCAACATAGTAAAACAGTTTTAAAATTCAGAAATATTTGTTGTTTCGTTATAAAATTTTTTTTCTTGTGTAGCTGACAGCAACAGTGATACATGGCCTAATAATAAAATCTTAATAATGCCATGTAAGACTAACATTGTATTTATTTAATGAAAAAAAAGCAAGGTCCACCCCTGTATTGTCTGTGATTTTCTTAAGCATGAATTTTTGTCTGATCTCTCAGTAACAAATGCAGGTACCCTTAAGTCCAGATAGCTGGAAATCTATAAATTCAGATGAACAATTTTTGATTATTTTTTTCTTGTCATTATTTCTAGCAGACACAGGTTGTTTGGTGTGCTCATAGTATAATATAAAGCCAAACATGGGTGCTGGTGATAATTTTCTCAGTTACTTGCACATATAACCATCTAGAATTTTCAATTTTGTAAGAAACACGAAGGTTGGTGTTATATAATGAGACTTTTTATGTAGAGTGGCATAGAATCTCCATTCTGTGCATATATAAATTGATCTTGTTATGGCATCTAAGAAGACACACATCTCATCAATAACTCCATTTTTGTCTATGCCTATGTCTATATCTACATTTACATTGTAGCCTACATTTATGTCTAAATCTACATATATACATCAAGGGCCACTGTAGCGCTTATAAAGCACTGCTTTCTTGATCTTCTCTATTTTCATTTAAATAAAATATGTTTTAAAATATGTTTTTGTAATAATAACTGCACAAAGGCAATTATTTATACTTCAGTTAAATTAAAAATAAATAAAATTATGCATACATATTAAAATAGGTTTAATTTCATGTAACTTATGACTTAGAAAACTTATAATCTTTATGCAAGAATTTATAACTACAAAGTTTATTTTAAAGACTGTTTTCCACCTCAACTGGACATGTCAGACCAAATTGAATGACCTTGGTAATCGTTGCCCTCTCTGGGGAATAGATGGAGGGAGGGTGTGGGGAGAAGTTTGGAGAGGACCAGGAGAAGTAGAGGGAGGAGGAGGAACAGTGGAAGGAGTGTGACTTTTTTTAAAAAAAATAAAGCAATTAATGAAAAAGTGTAAGAAAAAAAAAAACTGTTCACAGCACACTAGAGAACTCATTTATTTTAGGTGGCAAGCTAATGCAACCTGAGGGAGGGGGATGGAAAGAGTCAATAGATTTAAAACTTCAATTCAGCCTTCAACCTGCTGACACACAGAAGGCTATTAGAGCCAGTTCCCCGTAATCACAGCTCTAAGTTAAATGAAAAATTTTGAATATAAAATGACAGAGGATAATGACATTGATTTCACTGACTTAAGAACCACTTTCCCATTGTCTGGGTAAAACCTTTGGCTGGTACTTATTGAATAAGAATGTTTACCTGTGATTTTACACAGGAAAGGGTATCATTTCTTAGCAAAATAAGAATCCATGAATTGGAGAGAATTATTAGTGTTCAAATAGCATATCCTAGGAATGGATCACCAAGCTCAGAAAGCTATTTTCTGCATTACATTTGAATAAAAGATTTTATTTTACAGTAACTAACAAAAAAGAATCGTTTCTTGGCAAATATAAAAGTCCCTCAAGATCTTTTCTCTAATCTGAATATATTAAAATAAGCATTCTGGCAGCTGCATTGCTTATCTGAGAGGGATAGAAAAGATATCAAACTATACTGTGAATTACTATCAAATTTGGTCTTGTCAGTTCTATTTCTGATACCAACTGGCAGCCATTTTCAAAGGACTTTTCATGTTATGTTTTTGGAAGCTGTTTCTACTTAGATGAGAAGACTTTTTTTTTTTTTTTTTTTTTTTTTTTTTTTTTTTTTTTTTTTTTTTTTTTTTTTTTTTTTTTTTTTTTTTTTTTTTTTTTTTTTTTTTTTTTTTTTTTTTTTTTTTTTTTTTTTTTTTTTTTTTTTTTTTTTAGTATTTTCAACAGAAGAGAAAAACAGAAAGGGTCTAATTAGAATGGATTTTAGAAAATCCAGATATTATTGCCGAATGAAGATCTGCTGGCATTAACACCTTTATATTCATGGAATTGGTTTATTAGCAATTTTGGTGGCATAAGCCTGTAGAATTGGTCTTTTTTCCTTTTCAGACTTTTACAAATTTTCTTTTGCTCGGAGTTCCTTCGTCCCTTTAAAGAAGGATTTTTATGCAGACATTCCATTTAGACCAATTGCTCCAAATCTCTCACTCTCTTCACACTGTCCAGTTGTGGGTCTCTGTATTTCTTCTCTTCTACTGCAGGAGGAAGCTCATCTCTGACAATGAGTAAGCAAAGCATTGGTCTATGAATGCAGCAGAATGTTTTCAAGAGTCACTTTAAGGTGATACTACTTTAACACATTAGCTCTAAACCTATTTGTTGTTACCTCCTTGGAGGTTGCAAATCAGATATATTACATATTTACGTTAATACTTATAACTAGCAAAATTACATTTATGTAGTAGCAGCAAAATAATTTTATGGTTGGAGTTTTACCACAATACTTCACTAAAGGGTCACAACATTTGGAAGGTTGTAAACGACTGCTTTAGCAAAGTAGTAGTATTTGGTTTTCCTTTAGGTCCCTGGTCTATTTGGTTAGAGGTTCTTAGATACCTGAGCAGAATCAGGCATTGGTCCCATGTCATGATGCACATCATAATGCCTATCAGATATTGGTTTGTTACTCCAACAAGCCTTGTGCTACTATTGCCTTCTTAGATTACCCATGTAAATACTTCTCCATATTCATTGAATAAAGAACACTGTCCTCAAAATATTAAACCATTCAAGAAGCATTAATTGTGAAATTAAAATTTATTCTAATTAAAGTTAAAATTTTTCTTGCATAGTTAATAGTGGTTTTGTAAATGGAAAAAATTCCACAGTAACACAATTCTTTTCTTTATTATTTTGTCTTTTTTTATTATGAACAAAGTCAAATTTTTTATTCATATATCCCCTTATTCAAACTCCCTTCCCCTCCCTGCCTGGAGTGGATGTTGAACTAAGCCACCTTGGACCTTGGGACCTCCTGCCCTTGCTGGGGAAGAGATAACGAGATGAGGAGAAGAGCGAGTGACTGGGAAGGACAGGGAGTTTGAACAAGGGAATACATGGATTAAAAAATATGACTTTTTTATAATAATAACTCCCTTCCTTCTCCCACCTATCCCAGTCACACTCTATTCTCCCCATCACTTTATCTCCTCCCCAGCAAGGACAGGACGTCCCAAGGTCCCAATTTGGCAGATCTGGTAGGAATGGATGCTGAACTAACACAATTCTTAAAATAATATTCAATTCATTGAAACAACATATTAAAATACAGACAACATTTATTTTGACAAAAATATTATTAAGGTCTCTAATAGATTTTAATGTTTTATAGTTTTATCCCAATTTAATTATTACTGCTAAGAAATCTTATAATTTTTACTTATAATTTATTTTGTATCAACATTTACTATTTTAATAAATTTGTTAATTTTGTCCTTAAATGGTTTTACTAAGCAATGTTCTATCAAGTATTTAAATAACTAACAAATTCTAATTAATTAGCCTTAAATGCAGAAAATTCTAATTGTTATTGCAAATGTTGAGTAAAATGATCTTTGGCTTACAACTTAGACTCAAGGAACAATGCAGTTAATGACATGTTGTAAAATGGAATCACAATTTTCTAGAACAAATTAAATCAATCATCTCAGTCCAAATGTAATAAATATTCAAAACATGTTCACAAATTTAAATACACAAATGAATACAAAGAGCTCATGCATTTGATTAATTCCATTACTATATTTAATTATAAACCATTTTAAGTCACAGAGGAGATAATTAAACAATAAAAAATGATGGGAAACCTGTAGTCAGTTTATTTTTTTCTTGATAAGTTAGATATCATCCAAAAAATTGGACTAAAAAATGCAATATGGGACACAGATTATTTCATACTCAGCTATAACACTAAAATGTAGAGATACATTATTAAGTAAAAATAATATTATAAATATTATGTGTAAATTGGGTTTTTTTTTTTCATGTTTGGTAAGTCTAACTTCTTTCAAATAATCTCTTCTCTGTCCTCAGTTAAACTATTTAACTCCTATTCAATTAGTTTTTAATGATTAGTATAGAGTAATTGATTCTGAATCCTTTACTTATTCTTGATGTTGATATATCCATTAGTTTGTTTTCTGTTGTGATAGATACCATGACATAATGCAATTTCAGAAGCAAATGGTGTATTTGGCTTACATTTCCAACAATTCTCCATCACTGAAGTGATCCCAGGCAAGAACTCATTTAGTGTAAGGAACAAAAAGGCAAAAACAAATGCAGAGAATCTATGGGATCACTACTTACTGGTCTTGCTCTACGTGCTCACATTCACCCCAGATTCAACTTTTTTATTCCTCCCTGGAATACCTGTCTAGGTGGTAGCACACACAGCAGGTTGGATATTCGCACATTAATCATTAGTCAAGAACATGTATCATCAAACTCATAATAAAAATTACATGTAAAATATAAATGAAGACTCTACATTGTTACAATTAAGCATGATTAGGCTTGTTTTGCAGCAGAAATATAAAATCAAAATAAAGGAATGCTATCCTGAATTTAACTAGTTTTGTTTTTGGACTTGGCCAAAATAGCATGGCTGAGTGATCCCTTATCTCCTTCAGTCTGCTTCTAAATTATAATATTCTAACTAGACAGAACAACTTCCAAGCATTGAAATAGCTAATAAAAGACTGAGAAAATTTTTGAGTAAGCAAAATTCTCAATTGTGTGATAATGAAAAATAAACACTTGAAGGTCAAGGGCTTTGACATTGTACTTTACACCATTATGAAGAAGGTAAACACAGCATCCCGGAATATATGGCCATATAAAATGCATAAAAGTGTTGTGAAATCCAAAACTCTGTTAATGAGAGACTCTCGAAGACCAGTTGCTCACATAATTGGGAATAATATCTTTGTAGGTGTTCCCAGAAGACAATGAAGACTATCACCTATCTACAGGAGCATGGGGAAGTTGATGTGATTGAAATATGACTGATACAGACAGTGCAGAGAAGATATGTCTCTGCTTTAATAAATTTTGTTGACCATAACCCAATGGAATAAGTCTGTCATTCAGACATATCATATAGTTGATGGCTATACTACATAACATAGAAAATCTGTTGAAATGAGAGATAATAATAGTTTCATGTACCTCAAAACTTCAAAGGGGGAAGGGAGTTTTAATAGTGGAATATATGAATAAAAATGAGATTTTATTCAAAAATAAATGAAAAAATACTATGTCAGAATGCTTATACTGTGAAATAACTGGAATTCAGTTAAGGGCTGTATCTTTTCTATTAAAGTTAATTCCCTCTCTCTCTCCTTTTGGTTATAAATCTCTTAGATAATTTAAATAATTGTCACCATCTATAGTTTTGGAAAATTATCCAGTTATATATTGGAAATATGTCCTGGTAATCTGTGTTAATCATTAAGAGTTTATAATCTATTTTTTGTAATTTGTAACTTTTATGGTCTACTTCATATTAGACATATTTAAAATTCTAAATAATAGAATTCCCCCTTTTATTTTTTTTCAGGAGCAATTTGTAATCCCCATGTGGGCAGTATTTTTTTTTTAATTTCTTCAAACATTTTTTTCTAAAATATTCATATAATCCAATGAGATTTTGTTAATGTAGTAGTAAATGATAGATTGTGGAAATGCTTATGTATCACATCTAATGGATGTTGTATAAAAGATTGACACAGAGTGGGGATATTTAACAGTACTTATGGGAGAATCTTCCTCTTTACAAGATGAGAATTTTTATAAGTGGGCAATTATTGTTGTCTTGTTCTTGTAGAAGTATAGTGAAGAAAGATATATATATATGTATGTATGTATATATATATATATATATATATATCAATAAATTCTTTAGGTAACAGAGAAGGCAATGGAATTACAGATTATGGAAAGCCCATAAGTTAAATTACCTTTTAACCACTCTTAGTTCTGCTACCATTCTCTATTTTTCACATTTCTTTTTGATAAAAAATATCTGAGAAATCCAAGGACTGGTTGATTCTTTAATATGCTAGGCATTTAAGTCCTCTTGTATTGGCTATTTTATGACATGCTATTTCTCTTTTGTTAAAAGCCATTGCTGAACCAATATATGTTTATTTGTTAACCATTTCATAGGTGTAGACATCAGTGCCTTTGAAAGATCAATAGCTGTTTTGCCTTGTTTTGTTACAACATGAATGGATGATAACTGTTTTTCATAAAACTCTCTAATATTTTTCAAGAAATATATATATTAGTTTTTTGTTTGTTTCTAAAATTGAGGGAAATGTTAGAGTTTTCCATTGTTATAATATATTATGTCCCTATAAATGGCAATATTAGCCACATATGGCTTTAATTTTTATATGTTATACTGTCTCTAAACACTTGAGCCATTTTAAACTCTGTTTTACCTGAATTAATACTACAATCTTCACAAGCTGAATATTTACTTCCTTTGGAAGCAAATTTGGATGTTAAGATTCTGGAGCAATTATTGTTACATCCACATCTGTGTCTACCAGACCTTCAACGACAACATCATTCATGCATATTTTTAATTTTGCTTCTTCCATAGAAGTTTACCAAAAATTCACTTTATGGTTTTCCTCAAGTTTTTTGTTCTCTTTTCTATAGAGCTATTCTATTGTTCAGAGCAGTATGGTTTTTTAGAATAGGCTTTAGATTTATGAATTGTTCTTTGAATATTTTTTTTTTCCATAGTGACAGGATAAAAGTGAATTTCATATGGGTGCCTGCCATAGGCTTCTATTGGCATTTTCTGAAGGCAAAATATTACCTTGTTCATTCTTTGCTCTCCTACACTAATTAATTAAGAGCCTTTCTTTGCAACATCTTCTACACACTCCAGAAAGAAGGAGCATTTTGGGGGGGGGGGAGTTGCAAAAACACTGTTTCTAGAAATGCCTTATTTATAGTGCCTTTTAGGTGACCTATTTTCTATAGTTGTAACATTTGATATTCTTATTTTTCTTTAAGCCTCTAGAGATAACCAAGCATTATAATAGTCATAAAATTGTAAATTAATTAGATTTGGAATCCAATCTCCCAACAGTTCTGATACTGCCTTTAATGGGTTAGTTATTTTTTGAGTTGTTCATTAATTATTTCCAAAGTTAGTGATTCAATTATTATTTGTCCAGTTTCTGAATTTGGTAACATTCTATTTGCTTTTGCGGTCAATCTTCATAAGAAAGCATTGAAAGTTTCTTTTGTGCCTTGAAACACTTTTGTAAATGACTCAATTTTCTTTCCTACTTTTCAAATTATTTTCCAAGCTTTTCAGGCTGACATATGGCATAAATCTACTGTATAGATATCATATAAAGTTTGATTTTCTATATTAGCATAATTTTCCTTTACAAAAAGCTGATATTGGGAGAAGACAATACCTCTTATGCTACTGCATTGTTCTATGGTCTTAACTTCATCCTTTTACCATGCTCTCCATTGCAATTGGTGCCTAGACTCCAAGACTGCTATAACCATATAAGTCCAGTCTTTTCAGATAATTCTATAACAAACTGACCATGATTTTGACATTTGTATAACAAATGGTGAGTGCATGTAATATGAAACTATTGTTTCCTTGATTTCCTTCAAATCTAACATTTGAACAGGAGTCCATTCAATTTTTAGACAGTTTTTGTCTTTTAAAAATTTCTGTAATGTTGCTGATTATATTAAGGTTTGCTGTTTAAAAGTACTATGCTGTTGTTCTCTAACATTATAAAGCAATGTTGAATTTGAATCTCTTTAAATTCCTCTATCTAAGTCTGAATACCTCAGTGGTCTGTTTTTAACAAGGTTTTCTAATATTTGTATCTTGAAACTTATATCTACCAATTTGGCACTCATATCAACCAATTGGCACTCATATTAAATGATATAATGAAACAATAATGATGAAACAAATAATATTTATAACTGGCATTATAGAAATCCTATCTATATTAATTAACCTCTAATTTATTCCATTTTCATCCTGTCCTACATATTATCAAATACAGATTTATCAAATACAGATGGAACTTTTTCCATTGCAACACTATTTTCCATTTTTTACTTGGGGATAAAAATCTCTCTGTATGTCTTAGACTAACTCCTCTGTTTAAGAAATCCCAATTGACTCACATAATTTGCTATTAATGACAATTCAGATGTCCTTAAAAAGAGGCAGCTACCTAATGTGACAGCAGCCTGAAGTGTGGGTTCAGAAGAAAACTACAACCAACCATGTAAGATAAGCTGCTGTCTGAAAAACTAACCCAGGTGATCCCGAAGAAAAAACACATGTGGCAGGCACATCTGAAAAGCAGATTTGGTCTGGAATCTGACTCAGAAACAAAAATCTATCCATATAGGTAGAGATTCTGGCGATGTATATCTCTGGTATTTTTCTCATGACTGCAAAGCATGAGGCAAGTAGCTTTTTTTTGGGAGGGGGGAATTTGTGTCATAAAAGTTGGGTGCCAGATATTGTGCAAATTCTATTGACTGTTATTAATAAAAGCCAGAGCCAGATATTGGATAAAACATAAAATATCAGAGACATAGACCAGTTCTCACCTCTCCAACTCCTCAGGCTAAAAGGAATAAATTCTGTCTTCACAAAACCTCAGACTCAATGTCTCATTAAGTTCTCTGCTGAAAGGTAATGGAAACACAAGTAAAGTGCTAAATGTCTTTCTTCTTCTTCTGTACCCAGCTATCTTACTTCCTCCTACAAATTTCCTAGTACTAGGATTAAAAGTGTATGCCACTACTGCTTGGCTCTGTTTGGTCTTGAGCTCACAAAGATCTAGAGATTCTCTATCTCCTGAGTGCTTGGATTAATGGTATGGGTCACCTCTTCATGACCTTCTTTGCTTTTCTCTGTCTTCTGGTTTTCAGAGAAGCTTTATTAAATATACAATATATCACCACATGCTTCATAAGTAATAACTCATTATTAGTTCATCTTATTTCTCTCCTCTATAATCACTGAACATAACTAGAGCTCCCCTATTTTCATATAAAACCACTAATTATCTTGAAAGAGGAGACTGTGAGATAGTATGGAAATAAGGCTATAATGTTGTACTTATTTCCTCATTTCACACATACATATTCCACGTGAGCAGAAAAAGGGTGTGATTTGACAAAGAAAGGAAGCCAGATCCACTCAAAATTCAGCAGAGGGCAGACTAGGCAGACAGATAAAAAAATGGAATTATCAGAATTTATCACAGTTAAAGAAAGTCTTGTACTTTTCACACTAACAATAAGGAATAATAGAATGATCACAAGACTCTACCTAGTGTGCTACTAAAGCTTAAAACTGGATCATTGAGAAAATATTCTCTTGAAATAAGAGTGCTTTGAAAACAGAAGTCTTAACAGAGTGTCTCCATGGTGTTTTCTGAAAATAAAACCACGGCCCACAAAATGTTTTGATAAATTCAAATGTATAGTCTGTCATATGACCATTTTTATCAGAGTGAACTTGGTTATGCTCAATTTTGAAGCAAAACAGAGCTTAACAGCACCATACACTTAGTGTTATTTTTGTAGCTATACAGAATGCAAGAAATCAAGAATAATTGAGACTTGTCATAATATTCTAGAAAGTCCCAGTGGCCAGGCAATGTATATCACTCTTGGAGACCAGCTGTAAATTTCTGAATGATCTGTGTGCGAAGATATGATAATTAAGCTTATGTTACAGTAGAAACCATAGAACATCAGAAATGACAGGAATACATGTCATTTATACAAGAAAAGTTGTTGAGATAGACTTTATATGTGCTAATGGAAATATGGCTGCAAACTTAAGGTTATCTAAGCCTTTGGGAAGCAGGACGGTATCATCAATAACCCAGAATTTAAATATGAAAGTCTGAATTTTGATATATTTAACTGACCAGATTTTAGTTTTGCTTTAATCCAGTCTCCTCCTCCTCCTCCTCCTCCACCTCCTCCTCTTCTACTACTACTATTATTAGGTAGCTATATAGATATTAGCATATCCGCAGGATGTACTTCCTCTCTTTTTATTATCTTCAGCCCTGCAGAGGATTTAACATATAATATTAAAGGGTGAGTTTTGCTCTTCCTGGGCCCTGCAGGTTCCCCTTGGAGGAGGAGGTGAAAAGACAGGAAAACAAGTTTTTGTTTCAGGGACCAAGTTGAAACAAGCAAGCTTTCTTTATTGAAAAGGGGGCAAGCATCATATATCCTCCACCCAGCCAGAAGGAAGTGCTGTACTTTGATGGCATCTGCTAGTGTTGCACTGTCTTCTCAATAAGGACTCTGTCTCTCTTACCAAGGCCTCCAGACAGACCCCAGGCTGGCTTATGAGGAAGTATCCACTAAAATGGCCTTCATGGCTATGTGGAAGTGCTATGAGCACATGCTTTGATGCACCCATTAAAACCAGTTTGAATTATCTAATGCCAGCCTGGCCTCCAGGCCCTTTAGAAGCCTTAGGGCCTATGCATACTACAGGTGAATGTACCCTGGCTTTGACATTGCCAATTAAGGGAAAACTACTTCTTCCTTGTCAAAGTATAAAAACAGTCTTGGTTTTTCTCCCTGGACCTGTGAGAAGAAAAACGTTCTAATATCCCAAAACATCCTCAACTATTGTCTGTTTCTTTAAGAGTTTTCTCCATCTCATTATCTCCTCCACAGCAAGGGCAGGAAGTCCCAAGTTCCCATAGTGGCTTAGTTCAGCATTCACTCCATGCAGATTTCCTTTTCTCACCTCAACAAGAGAGATTGACTGGGAGGGGCAGGAGGGGGAAGGAAGTTTGAACAAAGGGATACATGAATAAAAAAATGAGACTTCACTCATAGTAAAAAAAAAAAAGAAAGAAAGAAAGAAAGAAAAAACAAAACAAAAAGAGTTTTCCTACCTAGTCTGTTATTCATGTGGTCAGGACACTACCTCATGGGAAATCAAATTCACATAAAGATATGCTAAGAAGATTGCAGTAATAATTTCATTAATGAAATAATACACTTGAAACCTTCAGAAGCACTTTCTATATATGCAATTGCCTGTAGATCTTTATGTAAGTCACTTCATATTTTTGAGTTTTAACTTTAAAACTCAAAAGGATAACATGTCCTCTTATTTCTGCCTTTCTTGAAGATATAATGGAGACCTCATGCTAGCTAGGACACTAGGTTTTCTCAGTATTTTCTCTGAAGAACACTCTTCATTGACCACTCTTATTGACCCTAACTCAGAGAAGATGATTTTATTACTCTTTTTCATCTTCTCTCTTCCAGCAGCTATAGATAATTTAAGATTTTCCTTTATGCTCATAATCTCAGGGCTGTCTCATCTATACCTCTTTTAACAATGCTGGCTCTATTGTACTGCCCTGATGAGGTGCAGGGCCAGCTCTCCTGAGTGTTACAGGTGGTAGGTACCAGAGATAGCTCGTTAAATCTTATGTCTACAGGGCCAGCTTTCCCAGCTGCCCTGGACATTGACAGGCAAGTAATTCTTCCCTGTCCATGCCAACTCAAGAGTGACGAGAAATGGAACAGCTCTCCATTGCTTACTGTGGCAGGGTTGGCTCACTAGCACCTGAACTAACACAGTGTTACCCTGTGAGATTCAAGCCTTCTCTCCTGAGTTTTGCAACTGGCAGGGGTCAGAGCCAGCTCTCAGAGACATTGATGGGCAGGTGGAAGTACCTCTTTCTCTCACCTATGCTGCTACAAGACAATTAAAAAATGGGGACCACTTTCTCATGGTCAAAACCTTGGGGCTGGCTCACCCACACCTGCATTAACATATTTGGCTCTATTGTGCATCACTGTTGAGGTATAGGGCCTGCTCTCCCAAGTGTTTTAGCTGGTGAGAGTCACAGATGCTGTTGTGTGTGACACAGTGTCAACGTAGTGAACAAGGGAGACTTGTTGTCATTACTCATCTGTCCTGAGGCAGCCTGAGCAAGGGAGAGAAGTTACTCCGTCCCCATTACATCTACTACACTCACCATTTGTTTGGAGCAGGTGGAAAAGCAGGACATGTGGTCATAAAAGTGAGAGAGCTTTCTCTGACCCCCATCAGCCATGAAACTTCCCTGGGTAATATAATAGAGCCAACCTTTCTGGTAGAATTTTGCATAATGCAGCCCCAAAACTGTAAGCATGAGACAAAATCTTAAAACCTGTACCTGCTGGCAGGAGAAAGTCAAAGAAGAGAAATGTTTCCTATTAATGTGTTTGACAACCAGAAAATGACTCTTTGAAGAAGGTACTCTGAAGACAGAAGGTTACCGTTTCCTCTGAGCCAGATTGACCTTACCATAGTGACTGTTTATATAAGATTCATTTGGGCAGTTGATTCTCCAGGTTTCTTCATTCTGTCTTTTCCAAGATCTGTAAGTACTTCAGTACTCTGAAATCATGGGAAAACCAAAGAAAGCCTACTTTCATCTACCTGTCTTACATTCTCTCACTCAAGGAAAAATAAGAGCTAGATATAGAGTTCATATGTAATATCATTGTTTCTTGTATTTGCTTTTCAAGTGTCGATGGCCAATGGCCACATGATAGTGTTTAGTGATATGTAGTGTATCTTTAATTTTCTTTCTGACCTCCAATACTCCCTCTTCCCCTCTCTCTAATTCTAGTCCTTTCCTTAATTCTACTACCTGTCCTTCAAAGTCAACCTATTTTCTGATAGTCCTCCCTCAATCTACTTACATCTATTTTAATATTTCTCCAAGTTCTCAATATCACCAGAAGCAGAAACTTACAAACATTACAAAAGAAATTTTTTTGTTGAGCTACATTAAGGAAAACTACTGCCTCCTGATCAAAAAAATAAATTATGAGTTTAACTTAAATAGAAAGATAATATTCTAACTGCTCAGATATTTTATATTATTGTCCTCTCATTTAAGAACTAACTAAGCTTTTGAACTACCTGGCCAGTAGAAGACATTTGAGAAAGCAGATTTGCCTGAAAAAATGCTGAGAAGATTGGGGAATAATTATGTTTTTATTGAGATAATATATTTATACTCTCCAAAAGTCCCAACCTTGATGTGGTTGCTTGTAGATTTTTTTATTCCTTAGTCTCTCATTTTTTTTTCCTCTGAGTATTTACTCAAGAAGTATACATTTTTCTTTTATTCTTATCTTTGTCTTCTTTGGGTGCTAGATAAATATTTGAGCATGTTTGCTCTGGAATTCTGTAATTCTTTTTCTCCAAATAGTCTCTGGCCACCATGGAGATGATTTCTTATCTCTTTTGTGAAACCTGCCTGCTGTCTTAGATTTCAACTCAAAATACATGGCTATTTCTTTTCCTCAGCCTTATCTCTCTTCTCTTAGCAGCTATGAAGACTTACAGGTTGCTTTATTTGCTGTTTGCTTTTTCCTCAAACTCTGAATATGGATTCCTAAACCTTTCTTTTAAGTCTATTTGTAACTTCTGTTTAAAGATGAGATTAATTCCTCAATTTCCAAGTACCTCTCTGATGTCAATGTTCTCTTGGAATAGACATATTTACTCTGTGTTGTTGTGTATTAGAAGTACATAACTTGTTTGATTATACAGGAAGTTACTAATAAAGGCCTTGCTTTCTTGATGTCCACTATTATCTCTGGCTCTGACAATCTTTTTGCCACCTCTGTCTCCAGATTTCCTAAACTCTGAGGGGAGAGATTTCATGGACGTTTGATGGATTTGATGAGTCCTGTATAATGTCTAGTCATGCTTCTTTGTATCTGTTCCCATCTAATGTTAGAAGATATCTCTCTGATGATCACTGGATAAAGCACTGACCTATGAATAAAAATAATATTATTAGAAGTCATTATATTTATAATTTTTGCTTATTTATTTATTTAAAAACCAGTAGTGCTTTATTTTACCCTAGGTCTCTGGGCTGTCTATTCTCTTGTTCTTGGTCATGCAACTAGTGTTTGGTCACCCAAGTAGTTTCGTAAATAGCTAAGTAAATTTGTAGCTAAGTAAATTTCTTAGCATTTTCAAGTTATGGGTTACTATTGGCCTAACCTATTTTTCAGGTAGAACAGATTGTAGGACAAAGCTTTGGTGATTTGTTTGGTGTCTGAGTTTATGATAGTTTCAGCCTGAAAAAGCAGCAGCTACAAGATGAATTTTATTTTATAACAAAATTGATAGTCAAACTATATAACCTAAAAATGGATATCAATAAAACCAAAAACAATCCACTTAATAGGGTCTAAATATATTTAAGGAAACTAAAGTGGGTGAGATTCCTTTAAATAAATATTCATTACCTTAGCTATCAGAAAAATACAATTCTAAACATCTTAAAATATTATGTGATACCTGTCAAATGAAGTAAGTTCAATAACACAAGTGCTAGCTCAATGTTGGTTGTTGAGGATATGGAGAAAGAAATCATGCCTTCATTGTTGTGAGAGTGCAAACTTGTATATCCACTATGAGAATTGATATGACAGTATCTCAAAAAGTTGGAAGGCTATCTACCTTAATTCCAGGTATGTGAGGAACATTCAGGGAAAGGAATGAAACCCTCCAAAAGTGGATGACTGTGAAATGGCATGAACAGTTTGTGGAGCCTCTTATATTAGGATCAGATTGTGTCCTTGGTGCATAACTGACATTTCAGAGACTAGTTTCTACAGAGGACCACCTAACCCAGCCTTAATACTGTGATGAGGTACTCGAACCTACCTCAACTGGAAATGCTAGATTAAACTGAATCATCTTGGGACTCCTTGCCTGTGGTGGAATCTTCTCTGTACGATGTAAATAAATAACTGTTTGGACCCATTCAGGGCACCGTAGAAATGGGTGGAGAATCAGAGGCAGCCAGGCAGGTAGGAAAGGGTGGAGTTACTCACTCTCCATCAGACTCCCAAGAGGAACAGACATGTAGAGGTACGGGCTAGCCATGGGCTGTGGGCCACGTGGTGGAAGATTAATAGAAATGGGTTAATCTAAGAAGAAAGAACTAGCTAGTAATGTGCTTAAGATATGGGCCAAGCAGTGTAAAGTATATAAGCGTGTGATTTCATTTCTTTTAGGGGACAAAAGCCGCGGGCACGCTGACCAGGTTCCAAACCTCCAGCACAGCACGTGTGCCAGGTCACAAACCTCCCGGACCGAAAACAGGCCGGGGGTGGGGGTGGGGGGGAAACATACTACAACACTTGCCCTCCTTGGGGAATGGATGGAGAGATGGGGTGGAAGGAGGTCAAAGGAGGATTGGGAGAGACTGAGAGGAGGAAAGGAAGAAGGAACAGTGATATATATGAAAGAATCCTTAAGAAAAAAGATAATGTAACTGCTATTGAGAATTTTAATGTAATTTTATTAAATTTATTAATAGTACTTGTTTTATAAACTAAGCATTAATTTTATTTACTTGCTATTATATTTTGTTGAACATTACTTATTTTTCTTCATGTATTGTTCACTATTGTTATACTGTGTATAGTGATGACTTCAATGTTTATACATTAATTTAATCTTTGTTTTCCTTCAGCTGTTTCATAAATATTATTCCAATACATTTTGAGGTTATATTATTGTATTTTTTGTTCTTTCTCTTTTATTGTGATGTAGTTTTATGTATTCTAGGTTGGCCTTAAATTTGGTATGTATCTGAGAATAAACTTTTTATCTTTATACCTCTAAATTGAATGTTATGAGATAACAAGACGTGATACCATGCCAAGTTTTATGTGGTGCTAGTAATAAATCTAGGGATTTTTTATGGAAGGTGAGTGGACATCAAGCAAACTAATACTCTTATACTTCCATTTATGTTTGCACATGAAGGTTTTGGCTTTTATATGAGTAGCCAAAGATCTCAGAATGTATCATTTTACTCTCTAGTGACTTACTTCATAAAACTGCATACATATACAAATTTAAAGTAAATTTATATGTTTAAAGTCATTATACATGTGAGGAAGAGAGAGTGAATGGAAGGGGCGTGAGGGGCAAGGGAGCTTGAACAATGATATATACGGATAAAAATATGACTTTATTCATAATAAAAAGTCATTATACACACACGTCTATACACACATATGTATGAATTTACTTCTCAACAATTGGGAGTTTCCATAATGGGATGTAGAAATCTATTTACTCATTAAAAAAATTTGTAGTTAGCATTGTCAGTTAAAAGCGTAGATTTAATTTTCCTTTGTGGGTAATTACTTGTTAGCATCTCAGCACTCTCTGTGCATTGATTAACTTTTCTAATGAAATCTATGCTTATTGATGTTAGCAATTCTATAAGCTTTGCCATCTAGTATACTTCTTATTCAAGACAAGTAACATATAACAAACTGTTTTACTCATGGACTTACATGCAAATGGGAAGCAAACAGGGAGATTGTAGAGTCTATAACTCAATGTTTTTTTTTTTTTTTTTTTTGGTTTTTTTCTTTGTCGAGAGGCATTGCACTTCTCAATTCTTATTTTCAGTGTGCCACTGAGACCTTGAAATTGCAATCAGATATATGAAATTTGGATGAGAGTAGGCACTTGACTGCTCAACTTTTTATTGTACCTCCAGGTCAAGCTGAGCATCATTTACATCAAAATGATTCAATTCACGGCTGGCTCATTGCCCATTCTGGGCTACAACTCAGATATATCTGGACAACTTAAAAGTATCTGTTTAAACAGTGAGAAAATCTAGCTATGCTGTTTAATTTAATGACATATAATTTTTTAAAGGTGATAGATTATTTGACTAAACTTACACATTTAATTTGTGGGTAACCATGATCTTTTAAACAGAAAATTAATGCTTATTTCTTTTGCACTATGTAATAGCTTTTAATGGAAATGGTTCACTTTGAATGCTACTAACTTGTTCATGAACTTTAAGAAATATGTGACACTTTGACTTTTATATTTAATAGGAGAACAGCAGCAATTGCTCTAATAATTTTAAAATTATTTCTTATGGGAAAACATTAATTACATGACATTGTAGTATATGTTTTCTACTCCAAGAAAAACCATGTTTCTGGCAACAACAGTGCAAGGGACATAGTATTTATAAGAAACCTGTGTGCCCTTGCCTTGTTAAGTGATTATGCATTGTAAGGAACTTCAGGGAGATTCTAGATATTCAATGTCTGCTTAAAACCATCTGTAACTCTAGGACTCCTCTCTCTTTCTCTTCTTCTGTGTCTCTCTGTGTGTGTGCATGCAAAATATATATTCATAAATGCATATGTGTGTATGTATATATCTTAAAATTTTTAGTTAGGAAACCAACTTTAAAATTATTTCTTTTTATATTTTAAT
This sequence comes from Sigmodon hispidus, assembly GCA_004025045.1. Lineage (NCBI taxonomy): Eukaryota > Metazoa > Chordata > Mammalia > Rodentia > Cricetidae > Sigmodon > Sigmodon hispidus. The sequence goes on from PVIH01005202.1 coordinate 86,307, forward strand.
TATTTTTACTATTATTTTTGGAACTGTAGGATAATTACATGTCTTTCTTCTTTTTCTTTATCTAATGCACCTTTTACCCTCCTATGTATTTTTCCCTGCATGCCTTCAAATTCATGGAATCTTTTTACATTAATTGTTATATGCATGCATGTATTATGTCCTCCTAAATATAACATATTCAGTATATCTAATGTTACCTCTTTACCTCATCTTGAGGATAACTGTTTGGCACTGGACAAACCACTGGTCTGCCCTTTCCTGGAGATCAAGCCTTCTGCTCCCTAATTTCCTTTGCTGTCTGTCATTATTTATGTAGGGTTGAGGTCCTTTGTACTTTCCCCCATACAATTTAGCATGTCCAAGAGATTTCTCCTTTCTCATCTAATTCTTAAGGGGTCATGTTTTTGAGACACAAGTATTTATGTTCACTCTGATGGAGGGATAACAGTAGTAGATGGTCTTTGAGATAGTTTGATAAACTGACCTTTGTATCAGCAAGTGTACATACTTCCAAAATAAGTGGATATATACACCAAAAATATGCAGATGGCATCAAAAATGTATTTTCCTGAAAACAGTGTATCTTCTATTTCCCCCATGCAGATTCATTTAAACATTGCCAATCTTGCCCATATCATACTTTCTGCAATGTCCCATATTGCTATAGGCAATTGCTGCTTCCATACATTGACCTATGCTGGTATCAATTTGTATTATTGAATTTCCATTTTAAATATCCTGTTGTAGATGTAACATTCCATGTATGTTTTACATATCAGTTCATTTACTTCTTATAATAATTTCCTATTGTAAACTTTACAAATATAGTAAAGAATACTCAGAATGATCAGTAGCTAATTTCATCCAGCATGAGATCAGAAATTCACAAGGGAAGCCTCTGTGTGTTTCTCTTTATTCTAGCGGTGACTATATTACTATTCATGGTGGTTGTTGAAAGCCCTAATACACAGGAGGAAGCATTTTGTAAGTTTTCTACCTAGGGAAGAAGCAACATCATTAAAACATATCCAGTTTATGAGGGCAAGTTCTGCACATTAGAGAGTGGAATGCTTATGTGAAGGACAAATTGAAATCCTGTAAACAAGCATATTGAAACAGTTTGTATGGAAGACCAGAGAGCATCTCTTTGTACCCTCCACATGATGAACAGATGCAGAGTATCACAGGGGACTTCATATTGCCAAGCACCATTTAATTTTTAATATTTTAACCTCAAGTATAGTATCATATGAAAATTATAAATATTAGTAAATATCTGACCATACTCTGAATTCATCAAGATGTTATCTAGTTTTCTCTATATTTTTCTTTAATATATCTCCATCATTTTTTTTAGGAGTCCTGCTTTTTTTCTTTTTTTATTATAAATAAAGTTATATTTTTTATCTGTGTATATCCTTGTTCAAGCTCCCTTCCCTCATGTGGAGAAGAGAGAGTCATTTTCTTTCCTCAGAATGGAGTTACCTTGGTCTAGTCTCTCAATAATAACAAATAAAAATTTTACATTAGGTCTATCCCACTATATACACATAATTAAACATATATCTACGATAAAATATAGTTATTATTTTTAATCTTGTTTCAAGGATATAATGACTTTTGGTAGCATGTAATGCTGGGTTCATAAAACTTTAATGCCATCATTTTTAGCTCTATCTAGAATGCATACTAGGAACATTTAAAGTATATAAGTGCCTCCTTACATTTGAAGGCCTTTTTCATATTATTAAATGTCCCTCTGACTTTGAAAGCAAGACTCGACTCACAGATTAGAATGCCTATTGATGTCCCTTACTAGGATTTTGTCTGGTCTGCACCCAAGTAGAATTTATTAACATTCATTAACCTGATATATATAGTTAAGTACCTCTAGGTATTTTGAACCAGTGTTATGAGGGATGATCTTTCTGTAAGCTGTGAATAAGTGTTGCTACTATTTATTAATAAAGAAGATGCTGTTACCTATGGCAAGGCAGGTTTCAGCCAGGTGAAAATTTCAAGAGAAATAGAGGGGTAAGAAATAAAGGGTCAGAGCAGATGCTGCAAGCTCCTGGGAAGTAAAAGACAATGGAACATAGGTAAAGCCATGTTGGAACACATGTCAATATGTGCATTAATAGAAATGTGTTAAGTTGCAAGAACTAGTTAATAATGCACCTGAGTCATAGACCAAAGAGTTTGTATTTAATATAAGCTTCTGAGTAATAAATTTATAAGCGGCTCTAAGACTGTAGATGGGAGAGATTCATCAAGACGACAGAGTTAGGCAAGACCTAGAAACCTTCATCTACACTTACACATTATCTAAAATATTGCAGTAATCAAGAAATTTTTTGACGAAAGAAAAAATATATCATGAGTCAAATATATATGAAATTGATAACTAGATTCATAGTTATAAGTGGGTTTAAAAACTATATCATGTGCTGGACAGAGGCTGTAGCAAGTCTAGACAGAAGCAAAATAAAAGCTTTATGTGTGAGGGCTCCAGGACTAACCTAAGGTAACCATTTCAAAGCACTAAAGAAAAAAACACCCACACACAAAATAACTACAAAAGCACACAAATAAACAAAAACAAAGAACAACTGCAGTCCTTAGATTGTGTTATAAACCGCAACAGTAAAGTGAATTCATGTGTATAATTCTGTTTTAATAAATAAAAGAACATAGCTTGTTATGTGCGATGAAGCAGCACTTAGATTCATAAAAATCAGGAACGTAAATAACGAAAAGAGGCTATGTCTCTTTCTCTCTGTTGAAGACAATGGACACAATGCCTTGATGTTAGTTTTGAAAAGATGCCTTATGCACTTAGACATTAATAAACATTTTAATTTGTTTGATATTATTTTTGATATTATTTTACAGAGAAAATATAAAAATTAATGTAAACTCATTGATTCTATTATATTAGTATATATTAATATTATATATTATATGTATTCATATGTTCTATAATACATATATTGAAATAATCATAATATATTTAAACTATAGCTATATGTTTTGAATGCAGCAAGATACATGCAGAGGGATAACTTCACAGGAATACTAATTGAATAGTAGAATGGAATTCCCACATCAGCTTATTTAAACAAAAAATACATTTATAAGCCTGGGGTGATGGCTCAGCTTTTAAAATGCTTGCTGAATTAGAACATGAGTTAATATAACTGTCAGCCATGCAAAAAAATGGACATGGTAGCACATGTCTGAAAGCCAAAACTGGAGAGGCAGAAACCTACCTCTGAGACCTGATAGCACTGAGGTATAGGCAAAAAGATAAGTTTCTGAACAAGGGAGACTGTTTCAAACATGGTGGAAAGTGATCAAAAAAGATTCCCTATATTACCTTTTGGTTCTACACATATATGCAGTCATATCCCACACACACATATATAACCATTCAACACACACACACACACACACACACACACACACACACCCTTGAAACACTGAAAAAAAAGTACCACCTTGGTCTTTTCCACTCTTCTATGCAATTCTTTGCAATATTGTATTGTTTATTAAACATTTTGGAGCACCACCCACCAAATCATGGCATAGATACTCATTATTAGCTATTAATGCTTGGTCTTATGCTTATCTCAATAGCTATTCTAATGTAATTTAACCTTAATCTATGTTTTGCCTTGGGACATTTTATCTTTCTTTTATTCTGTATATTCTACTTTTCTGTTTCCTCCATGCCTGTCCATGTGGCCCCAGACATCTTTCTTTCTTCCCCTTTTCCCAAGCCTAAATCTGCTCCTTATTCTCTCTGCCCATGAGCCCTGTCTATCCCTCTATTGCCTGGCTATTTGCCATTTTGCTTTTTATTATACTAATCAAGAACCATAGACAGGCAAGACAAAAACAAATAAACACATCTTTACATAGTTAAACAAATATTTTATTTCACAATATGTCCCCTTTTGTCCAATATCTAATTCCTCTTTATAAATATCCAGTTCATTTTTATTTGTCAAGATTAGAGAAAAATACTTTATTCTTTATCCCATAATAGTGAGACCAAAGTTTTGTACCTAATTTTCTTTATATCATAAGTAAGAAACACTGTGAATATAATTATTTCGACTTCAACTCCACAAAAACTTTAGAAGAATATTTTTCCCTGAGTAGACTAGAAGTGCAATCCAAGTCATTTCTAAAACTGTAAAGATGACAGAGCCATTTGACTGCCAGAACAGTCATCCAAGGCTCCTTGGTAATGTTGGCATATCCAACTTTGGCCTTCAGACCAAGAATATCTGGCAGACTTTTCTATGAAGCAGAAAATGTAAAAGACTGTCTTGCCTTGTTTTGGCAAAATTCTGCAATATCTCTCCTGTATGTGCTACATGTCCAGTTTAGATGGGATACTATCAGCAGTTGAATAAAGCACAGTTTCTTGCCCTAATGTGCCATCTGCCAAGTGATTCCTGTGTGAAAGAACCACACCTTCATGTGCTATGGGGACTGGGCTATTAAAACGCCATATTGGATTTTTCCCCAGCTTTATCAAGCTTTACAAATGCATGTTTCATGTTGGGCACCAGTTATATTAAATATTTGGGACCTTCAGGCTTTAAACCATGAGATAGAGAGATTAATAATAATGTGTGTTCAGCCTTAGCTTCAGGCTTGTTTTTAGCTAACTTTTTTAACTTAAACTAACCCAATTCTATTAATCTATGTGCTTCCTTGAGGCTGATTCATCTTTCATATATTGTCCACCCCGCTTTCCTGCTGCTTCTATGTCTGTCTGTGTGGCCCCAAGCTGGCTGGCCACAGACTGTCTAGCAACAGATTGTTTGGCCACAGGATGTCTGTCTACAGACTATCTGGCATCAGGCTGTTTAGCACCAAGCTGTCTGGCCACCTCACATTTATTGTCTGCCAAGCAGAACCAACTATCTTTCTTCCTTTAAGCTACTGTTGAGGCAACTTTTCATTACACCAATTAAGTATCCCAAGCAGGCAAGGTAAGACAAATGCAACACTTATTTACATAGTTAGTCAAATGTATAATAAACAAATGTAAAACATCTTTACATAGGTAAGACAAAATTTTATTTCAGAAGTGCTGTAAATGATAATAGATTAAAAGAAATAAATATGTAATATTTATCACTGTAACAGTTTTTTGTAAGTGTAGGTATTTTTAGATTAAATATATCTTTGAAGTTCTTCTCATTATATTTTAATATATATATATGTGTGGTGGAAATGTTCTCTGTGTGATGCAAATAAAGTAACTGTTTTGGCCTATGCACAGCACCATAAAAGTGGGTAGAGAATCAAAAGACAGATAAATAAGAAAAGGGCAAATTTAGTCAGTCTCCATCCAGCCTCTGAAGAAGACAGACATATAAAAAATACAGGTGAGCCACGATGGGCTACGTGGCAAGTAAAATAATAAAAATGAGTTGATTTAAGATGAAAGAGCTAGCTAGTAATGTGCTTAAGACATGGGTCAAACAATATAAAATATATAGTTGTCTGATTCATTACTTTGGGGGATAAAAGCTGCACAGACTATGTTTCAAAGCCTCGGGCCCAAACGGGCCTGAAAAAACTTTTACAACATATATGTATATATACAATGCATTCTTTTAAGCAAATTCTGTGGATTTTGCTAAGTGCTATTTACTTACATATGTATGTGTGTGTGTGTGTGTGTGTGAATTTGTTTTCAATTTATACCCTTTATTATCTGTTATACATTGAATGGAGAATTTTAGTCAAACACCACTTCCTTTGAATCATGTTATTCATTCTCATTTAAAAGTTGAAATACAGGAAAAATAGTAACTTTAAAGCTGTCACATAAGAAATGTCATGAATAAATTTTGAATATAAGGAAATGATCTTTATTTAAGTCCTTTCATTTTCTTTTGTCTTAGTCTATCCTTTTCACTAACTACATTTAACTATATGGTTCTGTTTAAAATTAATTTGGTTTTTAATTTAATAATTCTGTGTTACTGTGCAGTGACATTCATGTGAGTGCAGTTGACGAAGAACCCTTTGGTTCTGAGTTACATATGGTAATCATTTTAACATCACAGGTGCTAAGAACTGAACTCTGATGCTCTACAAAGTGGTATTTTCTCAACAGATGGGCTATCTCCTCCACCAAACATACACACACTCAAACACACACACATACATTATTTTGAAAAATTCTCTTGATTTTCTAATAATTCTTATGACTATAAACTATAATAAAACTTAATCAAACCTGTTTTTATTTTGAACAGTTAGAAAATAATTAATTTGAGAGAGTCGATGTTTGTGTAAGGTTTTACTTTCTAAAAACCAATGCATGCTGTATTCCCTGTGCTTAAATCACATTAATACTATTTTTATCTATTGCTTCACATTTACTTTTAATTTTGTGTTTAGTCCTAATTCAAAGTTTTGAATAAAGAAAAGTGTTTATGATTTTAAAGCAATAGTTCAATGATAAAAAATATTTTTTTCCTTCTTTATTTTGTATTTAATAAAAAAACAGTTACATAAATTTAAAATGAGGAAAAATTAACAATAACTATAAAGAGGATAAGAATCATAAGCATGGCTTATCAATGGTGGTAAAGCAAATAAGATTGCTACACATATATTTACTTTGTGTTCAGCTTTCCCTCTGAAATTTTTTTTTCCCATCCCTGTGTATCCTTATTCAAGATCCCTTCCCCCTCCCACTACATCTTGTCATTTTTCTTCTCTGCAACTCCCCATCCCCTCCCTGGGCAGGGAGCAGACAGTCCTATGGTCCCACTGACCCAATAATGCTTGGATCAGTCTCCACTCCTGGCCAAATCCAGTTTTGTCCCCCCTCCCTCCAGAGTGAGTCTGGTATTCCTATAGTTGGGGTAGGGTTCGAAGGGTCAGTCCAGGGTGCTTCTGATCCCAGGCTGTTCAGTGGTTGTGGTTTGCCGCTTGGGCATGTTTGGCTTTTTATCTTGTTTGTTTGTTTAGAGACCACTAGTGAGTGAGTACATCCCCTGCTTATTGTGATACCTCGCTCAGGAGGATATTCTCCAAATCCATCCATTTGCCTGCAAATTTGAGGATATCATTTTTCTTACTGCTGAGTAGTATTCCATTGTGTAGATGTACCACAGTTTGTTAATCCATTCTTCAGTTGAGGGACATCTAGGTTGTTTCCAGGTTCTTGCTATTACAAATAATGCTGCTACGAACATAGTTGAGCTAATACCTTTGGAGTGTGAATGTGCCTCTTTAGGGTATACACCCAGAAGTGGTATTGCTGGGTCCTTGGGGAGACTGATTCTCACTTTTCTGAGAAACCTCCATATTGTATTCCAAAGTGGCTGGACAAGCTTACAATCCCACCAACAATGGAGGAGTGTTCCCCTTGCTCCGCATCCTCTCCAACATAGGCTGTCATCTGTGCCTTTTATCTTAGCCAATCTAACAGGTGTTAGGTGGCAGAGAAGCTACGAATGACTGAAAGGCACCTGAAAAAGTGCTCTTCATCTTTAGCCATCAGAGAAATGCAAATCAAAACATCGTTGAGATACCACCTAACAAAAAATATTTTTTAAAGTTAGTGATATTTATTCATTCAGTAGAGTAAACCACAGCAGATTAAGAGGGCAGAAATCTCCCTGGTAAAGGCCCTTGCATTTCAGTCAGGCAATATGGTTAACTCTGGTTTCTCTTCAGATCATATAAATCTTTTGCCATTTTAATATACATAAAAAGCTTTTATTAGTTTTGAGCTCAACTATACTTTGATGGTTTATTTCTATACATTATGGCTTCCCAAGTCAGAGACTCCTACTGGATATAGTGTATAGCACTGCTTAAGATTCAAGAGTTATACTTGAAGATTCAAATTTATACTTCTAAATTTAGAAATTTCATTAAGTGTCTTCAAACTCTACATAATATCTAATTTGTATGCTTCTAGAAAATTTCATAGCTTAAATTAATCTTTGCATTATCATTTCTAACAAATGCAATGAATAGTTTATCTACTATGTTTGCAAGCAAAACAGGAAGGTGTTGCTATATAACCAGATATCCATATTGAGATAATTTTGAATGTGTTTGCATTAAGTGATATAATACACCTGTAGCAGAAATTGAAAGTGAAAGAATGATCAAGTTGTGCCAACAAGGGAACAATATAATGCTCGCCAATGTTGTTGAGGAAAAGCCCATGAATTCTCAACAAACTTAACACAACACAAGGAATTACAAACAACTAAGGAATGCTGAGAATAGCAAAAAACATCTATCACAGAATAAAGCAAACCAATTGGTTATCCAATAACAAACAGTTACTACCAAAAATACACATACAAGTAATATAAATTGAGCAGACACTTTTTGGCAATATATACTGTAGAGAGCTGCATGTAGCCATGCCTTAAAGATGGCACTGGCTTCCACCCTCCACCTTCCACATGGTGAATGCTCTCAGTGACAAACAATACCTTATATGGCTAGGCTGAGGATCTGGCTTGCTTCTGCGTACCTGGACCTATTGGTAGTACCTACATGGTGTACTAGGGTTGGCTGCCCAGAGGCTATTTAGGCTGTGGGTGGGTTTCCCAGTAGTAGCAGAAAGAGAGAGAGATAAGATGTAGTAAGTTAGTCAGTCCCCATCGTAAGTAATTCAAGGTTCCTGAATAAAACTGCTGAGAGAAGAGCCTGGGTGTTGCGTCTTTCTTGCTGACGAGGTTGCGTGAGACAATATACATATATATGTATATGTTTATAACAAGTTAATGAAAAAGGAGAGCATAAATTTGAAAACATAAAGGGAGAGAGGTTATGCAAAGACTTGAAAGAAAAAAAGAAAAATGTAATTATAATTTCAAAAAAATGTTAAAAATGGATCAGGTCAAAAAGAATATTGATACTATATGCAGTAAATTTGATGTGGGAGAACCTATTGAAAACCCCCAAAAAGTATAATTATTAGTAAGTTTGAGATGATAACACAGAAAAGTTCTATTAAGAAGTTTTATTTTGCTGTATAATTCTACTCTTTGGCCTGATCTTTTTATAAAAATGTTGCATTGCATTTCAGAGCTTGCTTCATAAGGATGTATGTGTTACATTAAGTTAGTACCTACAGCTTAATACAGAAGAATGTCTAGGCAGCTCTCAGAAAGTATGTGTTATTAATATTGTATAAAGAATTATAATTTAAGAAAATATTCTTGGATATGAGACAAAAATGTATATGTTTATATATTAGTATGCTTATATTTATAAGTGTAGTAGATTTTAAATGAGCTTATTTCTGAATTTTTTTATTTAATAGCATGAAATAAAATATGTTAAACACAGTATGCTTGTGATCTTTAAAAGTCACTTTGTTGTATTTGATTTCTAGCCCAGACTAGCCAGCTTTGTCCCATGGCCTGGAACAGCAGACCAGCAGACCTAACATCCCACAAAGACACATAGACACATAGCTTAAATTAATTTTATGCTGATCAGCCTAGGGCCCAGGCACATAACTTGCTAACTTTTCCATCTTAACCAAACCCATGATTCTTGTTCAGTCATGCGGCTTGATACCTTTTCTCAGAGCAGCATTTTATCTTTCCTCTGCTTTTGCTGCATCTCTTCATTCTGTCTGTGGCGTCTCTGGTCTGCTCTGAGATGTTCCCAATGTTTTCTTAGTCTAGTAGCCCTGTCCACACTGTCTGCCTTTGGCCAATCAGGTTTTTATTAAACCAGTAGAAGGGACAAATATTTACAACATACTATAATCCCACTACAACAAAGTTATTGTATTAGGAAGCTATAATTGATTGCTATACATTTTTAGGCATAAGACATTATTTTCAACTAGCCTCCTAACAAGCTTCTAATTTTCTATTTTCTATCTATCTTGTAATCAGGTAAAACAAATACATCATATATAATAAGAAATAGTACTTTAATAGTTGTTTCTTTGCAAAGCATTTTACAAATACTTCTTTTTTTCTACTGTTTTAGTGATATCATTTTTTTCAAGGTCATATTTATTATTTATTTATTTATTTTACATTTTTCTTTTTTATTTTATTATTATGGACAAAGAAGTCACACTTTCTATCCTTGTATATCTTTATTCAAGTTCCCTTCCCCCTCCCACCCTATTATATGTTACATCATTGCAACATGGCATAAACAATTTATAATAAATAACAATGAAAAAACCTAGATGCCCCTCAACTGAAGAATGAATTAACAAGCTGTGGTTTATCTACACAATGGAGTATTACTCAGCAGTAAGACAAAATGATATTCTAAAATTTGCAAGCAAATAGATGGATATGAAGAATATTCTCCTGAGTGAGGTCTCACAAACCCAGAAAGAGAATCAGGGAATGTACTCACCCATTAGTTAACTTTAAAAAACAATAAAAAGAGAGAGGTGTCATTACAAATACTTCTATTGCCATTCTAACATTGTAATTCTAATTACTCTAAAAATTAACATTTTAATTTTTTTTACTATTTATATGTAATTCTGACAGTTATTGTTTATTTTAATCATTAAGTAAACACTATTCCTAACTGATCAGACATAACTCATATTCAAATTTAGGTTCGACAGAAAAGTCTTATTTTTGTATGAAATAAATTAATACAAGTCTCGATACTTATTATTTCCTTTATATCAATAGGCCACTGCATAGCTTTTACCATTCAGTGGGTTATACATTTGTTTTATAACTTGCTGGCTTTATTCAGTTAAACATATTAAGTATCCAAGTTGTCTACACTAACAGAGGCTTCAGCCTTTGGCTGTGCACAATGGTGAAATATCTAGCTGTACCTATGTAGGTAATGATATATACAAGATTTCTTTGCTGAAGATTAGAGTGTCTGCTTGAAATATAAAATGAATAAAAATCAGTAAGCCTTGTGACATATCAGCTTAGCACATAATTTCCTTACCTGGCACACTCATGTATTTCTAGGCCAAAGTGCTTTTTCCACTATTTCCTTTTATTATGTGTCAGCACATAATTTAACAGTATAAAACAGGAAATAAAGGTTTTATATGAACATGCCCGTCTTATTGCTTATGTTTCTTTTACTGAGATTGTATTATCTTTCAGATTTAAATCTAAGAAAGTACAATACGTTCTCAGTATTCAGGCATTGAACATGTAAGCTTATGTATTTGTAATCAACTTTAAAGTTAACTAAGGTGCTAAATCTTATTACTAGCACATTGAGGTTTCTATTCAGAAAGAGATTAATGATAGACTGCCTATAAAATTTATTTAATTTGGGTTTTTTTGTTGTTGTTTTTCAGTTGCCGCATGTAGATTTTTCTCCTAGTGTTTTTTAATGAGGCTGAGTTAAACATATATAATTTATATAATCCATTTAATATAAGATTATTTGATAGAGCAAATTAGGGTACTTTTATACATTGGATAGATAGCCAACAATTTGTTTTATTATGATTTATAAATACTCTTCGAACGTCACAACTGATTTAGCAAGGGAGACACTAACTCTTCCACAATCAGCAAGGTGAGAAATAATGTATTCACATATATGTCCCTAAACTTTATTTAAGAGGGGTGTTTCTACAACTATCACCTTTATGCTATGAAGCCCATCACATAACTAGATACTAGAGTCTGTTACATGAAACATTTCATAAGACTTATACTATAAGTTTTAGAAGACAACACAAGTCATCATTTATCTTTACATTCTTAACTTTCATTCTTATACATTGCATTTTATGACTGAAATGTGATTTTCATGTAAATCACTAGTGTAAACAATTATGGGAAATAATGTAAGTCCACTGACAAAGAACTGTAAAAAAAATAATAAGCATTCAGAAAGTTACTCAATCATAGTCTCCCCAAATGTTAGAATAATACATAAATACTGTGATGTAATGCCCTTTTGAATGGGTTCAATGGAAAACTGAATCATCACAATACACACACATACACACACTCACACATGCATACACGCATGTGCATATGCGGCTACATAGCAAAGCAGAAGGAAATGTAAAAATTATATTGATATTGATAAAAAAAAAAACTTTTCATAGAAAAAGCTGGTTAGATGGCTCCATGGAAAAAGACACTCTTCATTACGCTTGAACAAGTTCAGTTTCCAGAACCAGCATGGTAGAAGGTGAGAGCCTACTTTTGCAAGTTATGCACTGACTACACACATCCATTTTTAAGGTGTATGTGTACACACACTCACATGTTCTCACAAACAGACACAGACAAACACACAAACAAATGGGTTTTAATTTAAATTTTAAACATAATTTTAAAAATTATTTAGAGGTAACATGCTCAACACCAAAGAGTCTTGGTAACATGCACTATACATATTCTGACAATTTTATACATTAAAACTTAAAGTACTTTTTATCATTTAACAATTAACGACAATTAACATTTGGTATTATCTCTTATTTATTTTCTATTATCTCAATGGTAATTTTTAGTAACATAAAGCATCTCATGTTCTTGATGCCTGAAGAATGGCAGAGAAAGGGAGGGAGGAAATGCAATGCTTTTTGGCTTTGTTTTATTTTCAAACAAAAGTGCTTTTTTAAAAAAGAAAAAAATCTTCACTGGCTGATTTCTCAAGCACACTTTTCAGTTCTCAATCAAACAAGCAGGAATTTAGTGGCCATTCAGAGTTACCTATTCTTTGTCAGCTGCACACTTCTCCCTTCCTAGCAGAAGTGCACATATTGTCTGAAATACACAACTAGATGTATAATGGCTTTTCTGCAACCTTGGATTGTTCTCTGGGCCCTGGCCACCTACACTGAGCAATAAGAGGACAAAATTGAAGAAGCTTTTTAGCTTTTATAGCTTATTGATTTTTATATTTTCTGATGTATTAGAGCAATTTTTCAAACGTATCCTCCCTACCTTGATACCTTGAGTGTGGAGAGAGGATTTCACATTTATTAGCCTCTCTCTCTCTCTCTCTCTCTCTCTCTCTCTCTCTCTCTGTGTGTGTGTGTGTGTGTGTGTGTGTGTGTTCAGTGATATCTCAAAGATATAAATGGCTCGACATAAAAAAATCAATTCTCAGAGTAAAATTCAAAGACTATGTGTATTACACAAAAAGCAGACAACTAGGAATATACTGTTTCCAACTATATAACAAAGATAGTTTTGAAAAGTATGGTTTCTGGGCTTGCGCTGGAATCACTGATGCTCAGTGCTTTTCAAATAGAAAAAGTTCTATCATAATGGATAGTATACAATGGTGTAAATATGTTTTTATTAACTCAGATCAAGCATGACAGCTTCTGAGAAAAAAGCAAAGCTGTTATGTCTACTCCAAAGGCAGCAGTCTCCTCTTGGACTTCAGAGATAGACACATACTTTTAGGTGCTTACTTTTACCCTTTTATTGAAAGTAAAGTTTTTCCATATATATATATATATATATATATATATATATATATATATATATTCTGATTATGGTTTCATCTCCCTGTACTCTTTCCAGTTCCTTCTCAAAACCCTTCACATCTGAATCTACCGTCTTTCTTCCTGTGTCTCATTAGAAAACAAACAGGCTTCTATGAGATAATGGAATAGAGCTTAAAAGTATAGTGAAATAAAGCAAAAATTAACACATTGGAATTAAAGGACAAAAAGAAAAGAAACGAGCTCAAGAAACCCACTTGTTCACAATCTCAGGAATCCCATAAAATCACTGAAATAGAAAACCATTATATACCTATGCAAAGGAGTTATAATGTAAAAAGAGAAGATTTTATATAATTAAAAATAATCAGATAAAATTGTAAAAAGGGAAAGACCCTAATATGACATTATGAGACAAAGTATCTCTAACAATCTCATAGAGTCTGACTTCTGTTTTCCATTTACTACTGGGCATGTGGCCCGCTCTTAAGGGACCTTGAATAAGGATATACAAGGATAGAAAATGTGACTTCTTTATTTATAATATTAAAAAAAGAAGAAGAAAAAAGTAAAAAAAGACTTTTTTTTTTCCCCAGTGAGACTCCCTTGGAGAAAACTAAATTTTCATTTTATGTTGTTATCTATTGGATATTGCATCTGGGTTAGGGATGAGAGGATGCTTCAACTTGTTTTAGCTACAGAGCCCCATCTAGTGCAGACACGTGCAGGCCTTGTGAATGCCACACTGGCATTCCAGCCTTTATAATTATGTTAGTCATGTTGGTTTAGAGGGTTTTGTTTTCTTGGTGTCCTACATCTCCTCTGCTACTTATATTCTTTCTATTTCTCTTTCCTTGAGTTTTCCTGAGCTCTGAGGAGAGAAGTTTGATGGAGACATTTCTTTTAAGGCTAAGTGTTGGAAGGTCTCTCTCACTCTCTGCATGTTGTTCATCTCTGGTGCTATGTGTTTTTCCTGTCTACTGCAGAAGGAACCTTTTCTGTAGTTGGCTGAGCAAAGCACTGATGTAGGAATATAGCAAAGTGTCCTTAGGAGTCATTTCAAAGGTAGAATTTTCTTTTTGTTAGAACAGTATATTTTCCTTTCTCCTATGCTTCTAGTCTATCTAGTCTCAGCTTTTGCTCACCCAAGCTATGACAGGTATGGGTTCTATCTCATGGGGTGGGCCTTCAATTAAATCAGATATTAGTTGGTTACTTGTACAAGATTACTGTCACCATGACATAGCATAAGTCACACATAGGATACCAATATATATCAAATGATTTGTGGCTGGTTAATTTTTAATTAATTATGAAGATTATTGCTAATTAATTGTCTTTAATGTGAATATTTGTTATGCTGCTTTTATGATGTTAGTACTTGGCATAAGGTTTTGTGAATACCAGGCAAATCCTTTACCACTGAACTATTTTCAGCCCAATGTTCAGAATTTTTAATGTTGTTTCTTTTAGGAAAAACTAACTTTTTAAGAAAATAGTTTTTTCATCATATTCAGAAATTTATAAACCATATCCATAAGTTACTATATTTAAAGTAATGGGATATTTATGAGTCTCACTAAATCCCCTACACTTTCTACAATTTTGATTTAATAACAAAGATTTTTTTCTCACAGTATTTTTGTCTTCTTGAGAAAATAATCATAATACAGAGAGAAAAATCATACTAAATACTGAAATGCAATTTCACACAAACCTGTTTCATATTTTTGTGTGTTATTTGCATGAGAAGTTTGAGATTTGATATGCATTTAAAAAATAAGAAAAATTCAAGTAACCATGTCATAGAATATGTATTCTATGGCCCTGATAAGTTACCAATTCTCTCTATTTAAAATACAGTTCTTTCACAAATTGAGGACATTAATCTTGAAATGACGGAAAGCTTAGAAATGTAATAACTTAACCAAAGAAAATTCATATCACATCTAGTTTTAGAGAAAAATTGTCGGTTAAAAAAATATCCTGGGGAATTTTCTTAATTGTTCCATTTAATTGATTATTTATTCAGTGAACTCAAAAGGTACTGAACTTGGAAAGCTGTGTTGACAGCTATATTAAATATGGTATAAATAGTGGGAGGTAAAATGTACTTAAGGGCTCTGAACTCATGCCAGAGAACAAAGGAAAGCAAATAGAGAAACGAGCTGAAGAAGAACAGATTCTGTAAGGAAAATGTAACATAGAATGAACATTTTTAACTGCACCCTCATTTGTCTAGTTCATTTGTCTGCTGTGAAATGTGCTTTTATTGCTTTTATATGTATAGACTTTTTAATAGAAAATATGAAACAAAGTTTTAACACTAGTGTATCCATGCTTATGTGCATGTGTGTGTGTGTGTATGTGTGTGTGTGTATGTGTGTGTGTGTGTGTTAGACAATACAGAGCCTTGAACATACTATGCAGATTTTAGTTGAACTACCTTCTTAAGCAACACATTTTTTTTTTTTTTATCACAATGTGGCTTGTTATCCTCACAACGGTAGTATCAGTACTTTACATTATTCTACAGGTTCCGAAGTTATCAACAGTTGTTTCTTTGAGTATTTCTAGGAGCATGCCTACTTGGTTCATTCCAGTGCATTAAGTAAGAGGTTGCTCATCACATTAAGAAAACTATGCCTTAGTTCTTAATGTCTTGTGTTAATGCTCCAAATAAAGAATGGACAACCCAGGCTCTTTTCGAGGCCACAAGAATTCAGTACGACCTTAACTGCTTTTTTATGTCATATATTTTTAATCTTAAGAAAACCACAACAAATAAATACTATTTCTTTCATGTTAGGAAACAGATCACAAATAGTCTAGCAGCCCTTTCTGAGAAATCTCACCACATATATCTAGCATTATCTCACTCTAAATTTCTCACTGAATTTCTGAGGGTCAAAAAAATCCTGTTTGTATAACTATGATAGCTTGGATTTAATCTGAAAAGTAGGTTTATTTTGAATGCATGAATGAAAGAAGAGAACACCTGGAATTGCTGAAATCTATACTTCTAATACATCTGCTGAGAGTAATACAGCCTTGAGTAAACATTGACCTATAAGGCTTCACCAGTCACTACTAGTATGGATTTGCTGCCAAACGCACAAAGGTTATGTAAACCTAGGCTTCTCAGGAGTAATTAAGATTCCACTTTCTTGTAGAGTCTGCAGTAGATCACCATTCTACAAAATACATGACTTAACTCATATTCATCATACAAAGTTTATAATTCACATCCTCACTTCCACCTTCTTCAGCTAGCATTCCCTATAGAATATAGGATGTCATGAGGACTGTGGTACAAATAAGAATGTACTTAGGAAACAATGAATTCTAGGAGACTATGATCAATTATTTTACTTCAGAAGAAATGTGATGGAAGGATGTTATGGTTTATTATCAATTTGCATGTAATTCATTAGAAAAGCTTAAATATCTGTACAATATTTATCTGGGTAGAATATCTGGATTTAATTATATTAAAGCAATCACTTTTTATGATGAGTTGTTTCAATAGTCATTAAAGGTAAGCAACTGGTTTGTCATCTGATTCTATTTTTTTCCTAACAATCAGGGATATAATATTATTACTAATGATATATATATATGTATACATAATTTAAATGGGAAATATAATCATATGATTTAAATGAGATAGCATATTCTAAAATTATTGAAATTATTAATATGTGTGGAAACAGAAAGTGTTGAGGGTAACTGACCAAAATACCTGAGAATGCATTTTTTTTTTATTTCAGACTGTGGTAATTAAAAATGTGATACATTTTTTACACAGTTAAAGTTGTAATGACAGTTGTGTTTTTTCTGTTTATTTTCTAGGCTATATGTTAGAAATTGAAAGAATGTATATAGTCACAATGCTTAATGAACTTTATGATCAACAAGTTATAACAGGACATTAAAATGATGCAGAAAAGGGCAGTCTTCACCACGTACTGAATGAAGTGTTAAGGAAAGGGTTTTTATTTTTGTGTGTGTAGTTATTGTTTTGTTTATTTGCTTGTTTCACTAGAAACCTAGTTAAAAAACAGCACTGTGATGCTGCATTTGTGTTTGTCATTATTCAAAAGTCTTATGATGATTATAGTAATATGTAAAAGAAGATCTGCAATATGACACTTTAGGTTTTGTGAAACTGAAGGTAGAAAAATAATTTGTGGAAAGTATCAGTAAATACAGAAGATGAGAGCACATAAAAGCTGTCAGTTCTCAGTACATTCAAGCAGTCCACTGCCATGGGTTCATTATATTTATATCGGTGATTGTCGTGGTGTTTGAAGATGGGAGTCTGCTGCCATTTAATAACCACATACCCCTGATTGTAATTATTTTACAGTACAAGGGGCCATGACCATGCCCTCATTGAGGAGATGTTCAACTGACACAACCTTTAACACTACCATCTCACCCCCTCCCAATATCAAAGAGCTTTTAATATAATACAACATTTTAGTATTTATTCTAAAGAGAAATAATATATTCAGGAAAATTGCACTGTCTGAATTAAATGTTTAAAATTTCATCATAGTTACATAAGAAGTAAATGGGAAATACCTTAAGATTTGTTATTTTAGAAAATGAAGAAAAGCATAAACATTTGTGAACAAAAGAATACTGTGTTTCTCCCTAGCAAATTAGACTACCACCTTTTCCCATAGCAAAACAGATTAAAAATAGATATTACTGAAAAGAAAAAAATAGTTTGTAATGTATATCCCAGTGTTCTTTTCATTTTAATCATCTGTGACATTTCCTCATCAAAATGACTTTGGACAAAAACCAAATATTGCATTAGAGAACTTCAGATTATGCCTCTATATAAAACAACATCAGCAAAGTGATAGTTATATCATGCACATCTAAGATGCTACACTATCTTTTATTATCATATTTAAAGCCAAAGGTAACATTAAGTGTTTAATCATATAACACATAGTTGTTTAACTCCTGAGACTCATTAGCACTTTTGATAGATGCTAGGCAGCTCATAGAATAGAGCTAAGAAGTCACTTTCTTCACAGCAGAATGGCCCTACTGATGCTAGAGAGACTGGCTGCATTCTATGTCTAGTCATGAAACTATGGGACAAAGAACAAACTTTGAGGTATAAAAATCTCTCTCATTGGTATTTGTTTTATTAATCTACTTCTTTATGTCAATTTGCATATATTACCAGACTAAAAAATAATTTAAGCCTCCTCAATACATTTTTCTTGGTATAAGTAAATTCCCAGAAGTGACTAAAAAATTTCCACAAAAAACATGATATATTACAACTATATGATTAGATTGAGAAAGAGGTCATTTCACAGTTGCCAATGAAACATGGCATAATATAACTTTATAATAGCAAGAAATAAAGAATATAATTCATGTGCTAGAACCAGAAATTTATAATAATCTTTTATTAGGCTTCAAACAGTCCTCTTATCTGTCCTCAGTATCCTTCAAAGATACTGTAACATTATAATTACATTAACTTATGAATTAAAATATAGAAATTTTAGAACTATATAAGTCAAGTATCAACAAGTCAACTAATCTCACGTTTCTCATTTATGGAATAAAAGGATTAGTGGGGCACACTTTAAGAATAAACACAATTGTCACCCATAACAAAAAAAGTAAGTCAGATTCAGAATGTGTTGATAATACTTCTAAACATGGAGGAATACTGAATAATTTAAAAGTACTTACTCAGTTTGGTGTAAAAGCAACACAACTATATGTTGTCAAGATAAAATTCTGAACAGGCCATTTTTTTTATTATACCTAAGATTTTATAAAGTTTTCTCAAGTTAAGAAAATGAAGACATTGTGGCATGAGATAAAAGTAAAAGCTTATCTTAATTTTCATTCTATTCTTTACATATGAACTGCGTGTTTTTCCTGCATCTCTATGTTGTTTTGTAGGAAATTCAGATTTTTTCATTTTTTCATAGTTTTTTATTATGAATAAAGTCATACTTTTAATCCATGTGTCACTTTGTTCAGACTCCCTTCCCCCTCCCACCCCTCCCAGTCATTTACTCTTCTCCCCATCACTTTATCTTCTCCCCAGCAAGGGCAGGAGGTCCCAAGGTCCCAATGTGGCTTAGTTCAGCATCCACTGCAAGCAAATCTACTTTCCTCAGCCCAACATCAAGACTGGGTCAGGTGTTCCTCTGGAAGGAATGACCTCCAAGGTGCTGGTCCAAGGTGTTTCAGATCCCAAGCTGTTTAGTGGTTGTGGTTTGCAGATTTTATCATTTAAAAATTTTTAGAGTATTATATTTTTCTTAAGATTTTTTAGGTAATAGTATCTAAGAGAAGCTGATATAAATATATAAATGTTATTACGAAATAGTTTACACTGATGAAAGTTTACATGAAAGACATATGCATAGCTAAAAATAGTGTTATGAAAAATAAGTCAAATTATCTGTTAAAATTACCATAAATTTTATTTCAGTGCCATTCATTTCAATTGATTTTAACCAACAAAATTTAGAAGTATATATTTATATCTTTATTTTAAATGGTACATATTAGTAATTATTGCTAATATTTTTGAGGGTTTGTTTTCTCATAATTGTTTCAAGAAATTTTGGGAAGTACCATGTTATTACCAGGGAAATAAGTATTTACTCACTTGGATTCATATTCAGTTGCAAAATTTTATAACAGATTCAAAGTGAAGTTCAAGGACAATTGTATTAGATTTTAAGAGAAAATCCTTTTAAAAAATCACAAAACATGGAAGCTTTAGATGTTATCAAAAACCAGAGAAAAATGAGACCCAAAAAATCTCGCCAAAACAAATCAAAATGAAACAAGTCTAATAACATACCATTGAGTTCTGTTTCTGTTGGCCAAATACTCCTGGGCATGGACATGTAGTGAAATATTGATTTACCCACTGAGTTCCAGTAGAGAACTTATTTTCCCTTTGTCAATGGGTATCAATTGCCAACAGTTTCTAAGTTAGACTTGGGTCCACTTCTCTCTTTCAGGTCTTGAGTACTGTCTGGCTTGAACATGTGCAGCTCTCTATGTCCTGCCAGTTTCCATGAGTTAAAATCTGTATCAATCCAACTATGTCTGAAAGACACTCTTTTCTTGTAGTAATTCATCACCACTGACTCCTACAATCTCTCCTCCTCCTCTTTCACATTTTATCTCTGAGCCTTGAGAACCTTGCTGAAGACATTCTTTAGGATAGAGTATCCAACGTCTCATTTTTTTCACATGTCTACTTGTGTATCTTTATGGTGATTCCTATTTACAAGATGAAACTTCCCTGATGCGTATTGTGTGAGACATTCATTCATCTGTTGATATTGAGTATGCTATTAGGAGTCATTGATAAATATTGGCAATGTTTGGCAGAATAAAAGCATTAGATTTTTCCCTAACCACAATTTAGTTAGTCTCAGACTCTTGAACTCTTTATCTGTATCAGCTATGATTTTCAATCCAATGATTGGGCCATAAGTCCGCAAAAAAGTAGTTGATTAATTCCTAAAGATTTGTGTCACTACTACATCAGTGTATCTTGTGAGCTGGTTGCTTTTGTAGTTAGAAAAGTTTGTAGCTGGATGATACCCATTGTTTCCTTCCTCCCTCAGCAATATGAGTGCTAGTCAGTTAGAAGTGGAACACCAGTTACATAACAGTTCAGCTTCTTTGTGTTTGATGACATGAGTAAATGTTGCCTTCAGTAATAGGACTCTACCATTAGACTGTGGAGGGTAACTGTTGATCCATACCTTGTGACTCCTTGCTTATAGAGCCTAAATGAATCATCATTCCCTTGGTGGTTTCCTAATCCTGCCTTTATGGAAAACTAAAAACCCTTGTGGATAGTATAACCAGTCAGTATTTAGAGTGTATCTTTTCAGTCTCTCCCACACCAAATATTGGGTATAGAGAAACATATTATTCCCAGTTGATGTTTGGAAGTTTTAGAGGACCAAAAAGGCAAAATAGAAAGATAAAGGGGATCTATTTGAGAAAAAAAATTAAAAATAAATTAGAAAAAAGAATAAAACATCACAAAAACTAACCAGACAGTCTGAAATTCAAAGCAAGGAAAGATAAGAGAAGTGTCCACTTATAAAATGAAATATATCTTGACATTGGGTTTGTCACTGTAAAGGAATGAGGAATTGTGTACTTCATCTATGTAAGATTGATGAGGGGCATTTATACTGTGAATAAAGCTGTAGGTGAGAGCTAGATAGGAGATGGAAATAAATATTTTTATAGGTATTTAATTTTTGAGGTGTAGAAAATAACCTTCTGTTTTCTTAACAATGAGCAATTACAGAGAACAAACATGAGTTGTACTCTTACAAACCATAGTTGAACTCTTAAGAAATTATGATATATATTTAGAGAGAATATTTTTTCATAAAAATAAATGGAAAATTCTAGAATTTCATTAGAAAATAAGCAACTTTGCAACATATATAAAATGCAGATCTATAGTATGGGGATAAAGAAATGTTGAAGAATAGAGTTTGCATTTGGTTGCTTCTTTTGTGGTGTCAGTGAAATAAAAAGCAAGGTCATAAGTATTAAAGATTAAAGGAAGACTGTCAAAACTCAGGAAAACCCAAAATAAATAAATAAGAGAGGAAGTAAAGATTTTGTGGGCTAACATACCTATAATATGAATACTAGGTAATTTGGCTGGTGAGATGGCTCAATGGCTAAAAAGATTGTAGCAAAGACTAATGATCAGATGTCAAATGCTTGAACCAACATATTCAATAGAGTCAAGTCCCATAAAAGTTGATCTCCAAGCATAAATATTCTGTTTTACTTTAGTGAGCATGACAACACATGACACACACATGTACACACAAAGAGATTCACAAATATGTATGAAAAGTATAAATATAAATGAGAATCTACCAGAACTTAAAAATCAGAAAAAAATCCACAATTTTATTTCAGTTTAAATATATGATTAAATCACATTTTATAAGGAATACTTGAATTCTTCAAAAATAAACACAGTTCTTACAAAATTATTAAAAAAAATATAGAATGAAGCTAATGAAACCACCTATGCTTGGCTTTCAAGTTACAGGAATAGAAAGGTATATCTTAATTTAAACAAATCTGCAAATAAGCAAATCACTATAATATAGACAGCGATGATTTGGAATTGCAAATATATATATACATACATATACATACACACACACACACACACACACACACACAGAGAGAACAATTCATGGCTCTGTAATTTGACTTTAATTTTTAGGGAAGTGGAGATATGAGTACAGTGAGAGCCTGTGAAGAATTCTGGAGCAACATTAATTATGCCCTGGTGAAGATATTTGGCTTTGAGTCAAATGGAAAGAAAGCTGTGAGACATCAGAGAAAGTTACAATTATTGATAATAATAAAATATAAATTGAAACATTGAGAATAAATAGTCAATACAATGGAGGAGAGAAGACTTCTGAAAAAAAGGAATAGAGAACAGCATATATAAAGAATCACATGAATAAATTATTTAAATAATTGGAATTTGTAATCCTTATTAGTCACTCTCTCTTCTCCCCATCTCTTTATCTCCTCCCCAGCAAGGGCAGAAGAGAGAGGGGCAAGAGGGGGAAGGGAGTTTGAACAAGGGAATGCATGTATAAAAAATGAGACAATATTAAGAAAAAAAGAAAACCTTATTAGTAAATAACTAAAATGTTCAAATTATGTTGTAAATGATATGGAACAGAAAAACACTGTGACCTTGAAGAATACAGGAATATAGAATCTGACAGCAATAATTCTAATCTGGACATAGCAAGTGTTAAAAAAATTAGATGCAAAAGCAAATCTCTGTTTATGTATACAATACTAAAAATGATGTAGTTGTGACAAAAGAAACCAAGTTCCTAAAAGATTTCATAAGAATGAAACATAAAAAGAATTTAAAAAAAATGCCGAAGAGCTAACAATAACTATACAGAGGATAATAATCATAAGCATGGCTTATCAAGGGTGGAAATGTAAATAAGATTACTACACATGTATTTTCTTTGTGTTCATCTTTCCCTCTGAATTTTTTTTCCATCCCTGTATATCCTTATTGAAGGTCTCTTCCCCCTCCCACCACATCTGATCATTTTTCTTCTCTGCAACTCCCCATCCCCTCCCTTGGCAGGGAGCCGACAGTCCTATGGTCACACTGGCCC
>PVIH01005202.1:110073-127663 GCA_004025045.1 Sigmodon hispidus
TCTGATCCCAAGCTATTCAGTGGTTGTGGTTTGCTGCTTGGGCATGTTTGGCTTTTTTTTCTTGTTTGTTTGTTTAGAGACCACTAGTGAGTGAGTACATCCCCTGCTTATCTCTCTGAGTTTGTGATACTTCACTCAGGAGGATATTCTCCAAATCCATCCATTTGCCTGTGAATTTTAGGATATCATTTTTTCTTACAGCTGAGTAGTATTCCATTGTGTAGATGTACCACAGTTTGTTAATCCATTCTTCAGTTGAGGGACATCTAGGTTTTACTGTTTTTTTTTTTTTTTTTGATAAATACAAAATAAAGAAGAAAAAAAAAGAATATATTGTATTCCTCTGAAAAAATAATTCTAATATATCGACATTCAAAAAATAAGTGTATGTATAAATTTTAATATATGGCTTATGTAACTCATAAAATCAAATAATAATTTTATGTAATTGTGTGGTTTTAGATATGTTTGTTTAATATCCAAAATCTTAGTAATTCCATATTTATATGAATTAAATAACTCAGATAATTAAAGAGGAACAGATCCATTAAAAAAAAGAATGAAACATAAACATACATACACACATACACACACACACACACACACACAAACACACACAAAAAGAATATTAAAAGGTCTGTTTGTGGTACCTGAAATTTGCTTTAAAAGAATGTGAACTCTAAAGACCTGAATAAAAGTTGTAGAAGTTAATAAATAGAAAAGGAAATTCAAGAACTCACATGGCTACTTGGGAACATGGTGAATGGGATCTGCACACTCTCATGAAACCAGGAACAGAGCTAATAGATTTGTTTAATCAAATAATTTATAATATCCCTGAACTAGAAGACATTCTTTTGCAAAAAGATATCAGAAGTAAGAGGCATGTGTTGGAGACACACTGCTACTCAACCTTGTTCTCTTAGGCTTCTTATAGTGGATCATATATTGTGTTGAATTTGGGCTTGCACATACAAATTAAATCTTTATATCATATGAACACACACACAGAGACACTTTGCAAAAATACTTGACAGTTTCTTCTTTCTGACCTTGGTAGAATCTTTGACTTAAATAATTATGTAATTTAACTTTCTTACTCTACTATGATTTCTCTAACAAATAAATCTTTCAACATATTTTTCAAAGTACCATGATTTTGAATATAGCACAGTTGCTGGTAATATACATGTAGTGTTATGAAATGTTAACATTTGCTGTACAAATTTCTGAACTTTTGGAGCTATTTCATTGAAGCCTCATTGCCCAAAATGATCTATTATTCCTAAATATATTAATATATTTGAATGTATTAAGATCAGAATTTCATTACAACTTGGTTTTCCAAATAAAATGTACATATTTTGCCATCGTACCACAAAGAAGCACAGTTTTTGTTTTAGTTTTGGCAACTCAAGAAATTACATTTTAGAATACATCTTTATATCTGTATTACTATTCCTCTTTCATTGCACATATCTATTGACATATGTTAGAATCCATTCTTATAGAGTATTGTGGCAAATGGACAAACTAAAATTTTTACTCCCTCAACTTTTTTGCAATTGGATATGTATACGGTTCTTAAGTTAAGTTTCTATTTTGATTTATTAATTTTGTTTTTTTATACAAATGATCATATATATATATATACATGTGTATATGTGGTGAAAATGCTCTCTGTATGATGTTAATATAATAACTGGTTTGGCCTATGTTCAGCGCCATAGAAGTGAATGGAGAATCACAGGACAGACATGTAGAAGGAAGGCAGAGTTACTCAGTCTCCGTCCGACCCCTGAAGGAAGAACATGTAAGAGATACAGGTGAGCCACGGGCTGGGACACGTGGCAGACAGATTAATGGAAATTGGTTGAATTAAGATGAAAGAGTGCTTAAGACATGGGCCAAACAGTATGAAGTATATAAATGTCTGATTCTTTGGGGGACAAAAGCTGCCGCGGACCAGGTTCCAAACCTCCGGGCCCAAAAGGGCCCCCAGGAAACTTTCTACAACACACACACACACACATATATATATATATATATATGCCATATATGTGCTTGGTGTCTGCAGACATTGGAATGCCCTGGAATTGGAGTTTCAGATAGCTGTAAGTAGCCATGTGGGTGCTGGGAATCATATTTGGATCTTCTGAGCTCTTACCAATGAAGCTAAATCTCCAGCTTCTTATTTTAGTGGTAAAATAATATTAATGGCCTAGAGATTCCATAACCATTTTTTTTTTTTTTTTTTTTTTTTTTTTTAGAAACGAGACGATTTTTCTTTTATTTTTTCACAAAGGCAAAGGAGCGACAAGGAGCAAAGAGGGAAGACAAATTACTTCTTCACAAAGGACAAAAACGTCTGGGAAAGAGAAAATTTAAATAAAGTTTCTCACGGTGCTGACTGCAAGGCGCCCCACCCTTCAGGCTGAACTCAACCTGACTTCCATAACCATTTTTTTAATTTGCTAATATCTATTACTTCCTACAAACACAAAAACAAAACAATAGTCAAGTTCATAGCATGTTATATAATTTGGCCTTGTTCACTTTTGCATACATTTTCTTATGTTATCAATGGATATACTACAAAGTTTGACATCTTCAGTTTTTGATGCTGTTAATAATGTAGAAAGTTTAAATACAGCTAAAATATTCTATGCATTTGTGAAAGTATTACAGAAAATTCCTCACTACTTTATACAATTAATGCAAATTAATAAAATATACAGTGATAATACTATAAGACACAGCTAAGAAACTTATAAAAGTAAAGGCTGTTTAAGTCAGTTCTAGGTATTACTGATTATTACTACTCAAAAGTCTATCATCTATATCTAAGTAATATTTTTAAAACCTTCTGACTCAGTGCGCTATTTTTGGATGAAATAAAGCCTTTTTGTGAGAATTTCCTCAGGAGGAATGTAGGAATAATACAATTTTTTAGGACATGCAATCCATGAGAGGAGTAATTTGTGCATTTGGAGAATGTTGTCACTGTTCCCTTTAGGAGAACTATCTGATATCTTTTTGTGGCACATAGGTTAATCCATATTCTATGCCCTCTGGATAGTAGGACTGGAGTGCTGCCCCTGGAAGCGCTATCTACTGCCTTGGCAGGAGTGAAATCCACTTGGCCTGAATTATGGAGTTGTTTGAGCCCTGAAGATATGAAATCATTCAGGTTTCTACAAAAGAATAAGACTAGCATTGCCCCAAAGCCCTTATTTCACACACCATCACTCAAAATATCTTATTTTTACAACCTATTTTAAATGATATTTACCAGCACTCGCAACATTAGATTCAGGGTATGCTTCAATGTTGCTGCTGCTGTTGTTACTATTTTGTTTTAATTACCATGATTGTTATGATAGAACAATTAACATTTTTATTATTCTTTGTATTTAGTAAGCTTAAGGAGAGCTAGAATATGAGTTACTGGCAGGTATTCTCCCTCTTATTACATGGAAATGTGCTCATTTTGCATACAGATTAAATAGCCATCTGTCCTTATTTCCCACCTCCAAATATAAGTATGTTGACATAAAATGAATTTGAAATATGTAGGTTCTTGCAAAATAATATCAAGGCACATGGTCTATAAAAATAAGACACACAAATTGTGGTGAAATGTGAAGTCAGTTCTCATGTATGCACATACATATGTATATCTAAAAAATTTTTCTAGGTTTAGTCCATGTATTCTTTGTTCTACTCATATTAGTTATATGATAATTTTCACCAGGGAATAGAAATACCAGCATGAAGGATGAACATATGTTTGTTTGTTTAATATCAGCACCTGCTTCATTACCCATAATCAAAATTTTCTATCTCCTACACAAAGATGAATAAAGCAATAACCCAGACATGTGGCTGTAGTTAGACTCCCTTTATATTTGTTCAGTTAAGTAGTCAAGGGAGGACATCTATTGATGTTCTCTCAATTCTGGGTTATTGTACTGCAGCATTGGCTGTGGACCCATGGAGGATGCATAATTAAGGAAATGAATAATTAGTCATATGATTAAATGAGAAACAAGCACAGTGCTAAACATCTATAGTTCTGTTTGCCATTATTCAGTAGATTATGAAGTTTTAATTTTAAAGCATTTTTAGTGTACGTGTGTACGTGTATGTGTGTGTATGTTTCAGAAAATAACCCATTAAATTTCATTTAGTTTTTCAACCATGTTTTCCAGAATTCAAACTCAGATCGTCATTTGGGCTTGATAATAAACCACTTTATTAACTGTGGACCCTCACAAGCACTAAAGTTCTAATTTTTGTTTGTTTATTTGTTTATTTTATTTGGTTTTCTGAGACAAATTTTCTTTATGTAGCCCTGTCTGTCCTAGAACACTCTTTATAGAGCAGGTTGGCCTCAAACTCAGAGAGATCCTCTGGCCTCTGTCCCCTAAGAACAGAGATTAAAGGCTTGAAATACCACATCATCATTCCTATGTAGTTTAATTGAGATTAAAGAAGAAGGGGGAAAGAAGTGGAGTTCAATACTTTAGACAGTGAAAATCTCAAAACACAGGAACTCAATTCTCATTCCTAGAAATATAGACTTTAGTTCAACATGGGAAAAACTGGAATTTGTTTATTATGATTCTAATCACTAGCAAGCACATTTACATTATAAAACATAATGTTATACAAGATATTGAATATTTATACATTTGTATAAAACATAATATTTAAGTTTTTAAAATTTCTAATTTACAGTTTAAACAAATGTTTGATTCTTTATTGTGATTCCTAAAATTAGCCATATGTTACATCTATAACCTGTGAAAACTTTGGCCAAGTAAATTTAAACAGTTTTGATTTAAATATTATAAACAGAAGGTTGATAGTGACTCTAGATGAACACAATATTTTACTTTACTGACCTCACCATTAACTCAACACCAGTCTTTTGCACATCCGCAAGTCACTGACTATAGGCTCATCTTAAACTGTAGCACATTGATATATTCTGTCCCTTTACAATATTCTAATCAGTCCTGCTTATTTCACATTGTTTATATAATCAGTGCATAACTTAAAAAAAACTAAGAAATTCAATTAAACAGATAAACCAAACCTGTGCATGTAAAAACTATTTCATAGTCATATGAATAGGATTCTTACCATAGGACGTAACTTAAAACAGAATCATATTACACTATTCGGTTTAGATCAGTTTTTATCAGTTTCAAATAGAGACACACTTTCTATCACAATATGATTATATCTGTTTTTCAAAACACAAACTTCTAAGTTCATACTGACATTTGATTTTTCAGTTCCATTGCTCAGTTTTTCACAAATAGCAATAATGTTAAGTATTTATAACTATACCAATGTTTTAATATTAACAATAGAAAGCACTATTTTATAATTCTTCTTTTGGTTTGTGTATGAATGTGTGTATGTCTATCTGTGTGTGTATGTGTAATTGAACATGCAGAGGCCTGAGCAGATTGTGGCAGTGAATTCCTCTATCATTCTCTGAGTTACTGTCTTGAGACAAGGTCACTTGTTGAGCTGGAAGTCTACCATTTTGCCTATGTTGCCTGACCATCAAGCTCTTCAGTGCCTTCTTACCTCTACTACCTTTTCAACAATGCTTGGGGAAAATTAGATATGCCTAGCTATTTAAGTGGGTTCTGATAGCAAGAGTTCAACTCCTTATGTTTGCAGAGAATGTACTTTTATACAATTTTATAATTTATTTTTACATAAATCTATTTCATGCAAATGTCACATAAATGAGACTATGTTATATTTTATACTATAAAGATACCTGAAATCGTGCTCTATCAGAGTTATATAGGATTTAGTAAAGTTCTGAAGTTCTACTATTACATTATGACTATAGGTAACACTAGCATAATGCATAGGCCCAAAAGCTGAAAAAATAATTTTGAAAATTTACAGTAAAAAGGAAAAATAAACATTTGAGCAGATCAATGGTTTTATTCCATTCAATATTATGCAATGTACACTGAAAGTATTTTGTCTCATTAACTTTTATTATGTTACATGAAACATATAATATGTATCAGTTAAGAGCATACATCATTTTTTCCCCTGTGGATTGGAAAATCTATTCTGTAGTGGGCCCCATATGGTTGCAATTATATATGTCTACAATCACAGATTCTCAGGTGTCTGCGGACTATGACTTTAAGGCAACTTTGTCTCAGCAAAATTGTGCAACAAAATCAAATGACACATAAGAAACAGAAGAAAATTAAGAGCTAACAGATTATAAGTTATATGTTATTGATTCTACATTTGAGTAAGTAATCACATGTTTGCACATGTGTGTAATTTATCCCCTCTCTTATATTTATGGGAGTATAAAAAAATGATAGATGGTTCATGACAAATGTTTCAGTCAGTCAGTTGCTAACTGTGGAAACATTTTACCTGAGTTTGTAATCCTGGCACTCATGCGAACACCACAATGCAGTGGCAAGTATCTGTAATCCTAAAACCAAGAAATCAAAGACATAAAGCTCCAAAAGTTAGCTGGCCACACAGGCTTGGCAAATAGATAAGTTGCAGATTCAATGAGAAACCTTATCTAAAATAACAAGGTTGAAAATAATTTAGGAAAAAGAAAATCAGCCTCCAGTCTGCACATATGCATACATGCAAACACACCTGCATGTATCTAAGTACATATATGCATATATATGCACACATATGAATGCCAAGTATTCATGAAACACATAAGCCTGTGTTACAAATATATAATTAAATAAGTTACAAATAATATATAGTATATAAATATTTTTTGATATGTATAATAAAGGCAATATATATATATACTCTACGCAGAAATATATATGTGTGTGTATGTTTATCAAAAACTTATTTTTCTTTTACTGGATTAACATATATAATACAAGGGCTGAAATACGTTGACAAATTTGCTGATTATTACAGGCAAATCTGAATATCTAGAATACAGCAGGAGGTACACATGGTTACTTGTTGCAATAAAATTTACATTTATAAATATTTGTATGTGAGTACAGTGGAAAAATGGTAAGAAGTAAAACAAATACAACCAAATAAAGATCTTGTAGAAAAGCCTATAAGGAAGAGGAACCCCTCCCCCTTTTTAACAAAAGTAGACAGAAAATGAGTAGAAACCTGAAATTACAGCAGGAGTATTCCTCTCCTGTGTTGTCAGTGAACTGATCAGAGATGAACTGGCAGTATACAGATCAAATGTCCACATCACCCACGATTTTACAAGGCATTGTTCCAACTTCATCATAAGTTTAATAGAATGCTTTGAATTTTAGGTTAGTAATCATAGTACTGACTGTTATGTTTATATATATTACAGATGTTCATAGCAAGAATGATGACATTGTGACCTATTGATATTATCAGGAAGTATGTAACAGGCCATCAAATTAACATGTAAAGGAAAGGAGATAGAACATACAGGTATATAGAATTAAAGGGGACTAGTGGAATAGAAAGGGTTAAATTTGGGGGATGGGGAGCCAGGTAGGGAAAGGATTGCAAAAGAATAAGTAATACTACCTTTAGAAAAAGTCACATGAAATGAGGGTACTCTATAACCAGGACAGCAAAAGCCAGAGAAGCCACTAGATACTAACAAATAAACCCATCATTAGGAATAGACGTCTGCTAGAGTTGATAACTACTGTGGTCTTAAAGACTCCTAAATATTGGAAGCTATTATACATGTTTTTTGTTTTTTTTTTTTTAAAAAAAAAACCTAAGAGTACTTGATGGTAAGAATCTGTTACTTAAGGATTTATATGTTTGGGTTCTATTACATGAAGAATTTATCTGGAAATAATCTAGGTTCTAGAACTTATCTCTACTAAAAAGATTTCATAGTACTAGAAGGTTCTAGGCCTGTTACCAGAGGAGAAAAGTAAGCATTAATTTTACCCTGTTGTGAATCTTGTAAGCTACAATAATGACAGGCCTGACAAAATATGTTCTTCTGTGCAATAGTGGTATAAAAACCATTGGAATAACCAACCACTCTCTGCATTTAATTTCCACTTCCCAGTAAAACACATACCTGACACTATTACAGGGCCTTCAACCTTTGGTTAGAGAGGTCATAACCCTAGGAGAATCACTAAACAAAAGAAAATGTAACCATCTACTAATGATACATTATATGTCCATAGGTTAATGAATCTCTCTACTCTCATCAGAGAAGATGATATTTGTAAAAGATGATAATTAGCATGGAGACCCAAAACTACTCAAGACCCAGATACTAAGAGACTACCGAATGTCCATCTCTAAAGCTAGCAGTTACATTAAACACGGCTCTTCCCAGGGCTCAGCACAGCAAGGCTACTGCACATATGAACCCATAATAGTTGTGAGAAAACACCCAAGACATATGCAAGCTGAAGTGAAAGCAAACCTCTGTGTGGGGTAAGGAGTGAGGCATGAGGTTCATCTCTAGCTATTGAGCTATTGACAACTCTTAGCTGCTAGGTTGGAGAATCCATTTTCTCAAAGGGTACAGTTCCTGGTAAATTAACTCCACTCCAGTGGATGATCATATATTCAAGACTATGTTGACAGCACAAATATGTCCTGATGGAAATAAAAATGAATACAAAGTTAGGTGGGTGGTGAAGAGTAACTGAAGGTAAATTAAATTTTGAAAGAATATAAACTTTTGTAAAAATCAATAATTATCACATATAAACAGGTAAGAACAGAAAGACAGAGGCAAAGATATTAAAAGTGATAGTGGTATATTTTTATAAGTATGCTGTGCATTGTCAAATATGGAATCAAAATTTTCAGACTCTCTCACACTCCAACTCTTTAGTCTCTTTCTTTCTCACAATTGTATATTGGTTTTCATATAAAAAACACACATTATCAAAAAAAATTTCTATGGTCTTGGCATACTGGATAAAAATGAGTGTTACATGTATTTATTTGTTCATTTATTTAATTTTAGTATTACTTTCTTAATATCAGCTCTGAGAATTTTTTTTAATTTAAAAACTATTAAGTTGAAAGTTTTAATATACACATATTTTAAGCTTTAAAGAAGAATGAGTATATTAAATATAACAGCACAACCCTAGTATAGTTCACACTGCTATGGCATATTGTTAATGAATATTCAACAAATATATTTGACAAAGGTCAAGATGACAGCTTATTAGTGTTATGGCTGGGAATGTAAAATAATTCTACTGATTTTGAATTGATGCTTTTAAAATCCATTTTATTTTCCCAATTTTAGTTACTTAAGCTCTTTAAATCTTCAGCATGAGATCATGATGTGGTCCTGAGCTAGAGAAGAAGCTGAGAATTCTACACCCAAATCCACAGGCTGACTGAAGAGAGAGACAGAGAGACAGAGAGACAGAGAGACAGAGAGACAGAGAGACTGACCTTGGCTTGGGATTTTTAAATCCTGCGACAAACTTTCTGCATCAAGACAAGACCAGTTTCACCAAGGCCACACCCCCTAACGTTTCTTAGGTATTACCATTCTCTAATGACTAAACATTTAAATACATGAACCAGTGGTAGCCATTCTTACTCAGATCACTGTGTGTCTGTGTGTGTGTACATACGTGTACATGTGCATTGTTTCAAGAGAAAATTCATAGCCTCAAGAAATTTATTAAAAAAATTAAAAACTACCATTTCAGTTTTATTTTACCTTTAGATCTTGTTAATAAGTTATGTAAAACTCTTTAATGCCAAACAACCTTACCTGTTTCCCAGTTACATAATTGTATATTCCATTAATTATAATATTATACATTTTAAGCTTGAGTATTTTACAAATACAATAGACTATAAGTAGTGCTAAATTTATGTTTACATAACACAAAATCTGCCTTCTCTGTATGACAGGATTACTTTGGCTATCTACTTAGTTCTTGTGAATGTAATTTGTTCATATGATTTTCATAACTTAGAAATAATTCTTGTTATACACTTATATTTACTAGTGACAATTATTTTATCTGTAGGATACATAATGAGCACATAAGAAAGAACATAAATAGATATTTAGATTGCTTTGCTTATATTAAATAAGATGTCTTCTTTATTTTATTTTATTTTACTTTATTTTATTTATTTTTTTTAGTGAAGAGGCTATTCGGAGAGGAAAATTTTCTGCATTTGTATATTTGCATTGCTTTGTTTCTAGTTTTGATTTCTGAATAAGAAAGAATAAGGGAATCTAACCAGAATGTTAATGATAGATATTAACATAGTTCTAGATAAACATATATGATGAAATGTTTCTTGCTCTGGTCAATTGATGCTCAAAAATATCTATTAAAGCAAGGATTATCTTTTTCTCAAGACTCCACATATTTTCCACAAAGTCAAGTTTATAGACCTTGGAGAAAAGAGGGCTGATTAAATGTTTGGGAAGAGACATTTGTAAATAAACACTTGGTCAGCTTCTGTCTACTTAAGAAAGAAAATTAAGTAATTAAGTAAATCATTATTTGTCCTTAAGCATTATTAAATCAAACTAAGAGTTAATGCAAAATACATTTAGTTCAACTTAAAAAGTCCCCATGTCTTTCAGTCTTAACATCATCTAAAATATTAAAAGTCTATTCTGATAGTCAAGGAAGTCTCTTAACTGTAAGCATCTATAAAATAAAAAAAAAACAAATTGCATCTTTACAAAATACAGTAGTATAGATTACATATTACTATTCCAAGAGAGAGGAAGAAAGATATAGTGAGGATATAATTTACCAAACCAAGACTAGAATCCAGCAAAGAATTTTTCTAACCCATTAGCTCTGTAAGATGTAAAAAAGATTAGATGTCTCAGCCCTTTGAACATTTCTGACTGTAATCTCTCTCTCTCTCTCTCTCTCTCTCTCTGTGTGTGTCTCTCTCTCTGTCTCTCTCTCTAACATAACTCAGGTTTTACTTTTACAGCTTTACGGAATGTCTTATTGCAATGTCTTCAACAACCTCATGTCCTCTGAGGGCCTTCATGACTGGGTGACCCTCACACTTATTCACAGGGTTTGGTGGCTCTTTTAAATCATGAAAGAAGATGAATCTTTCATAATTCTGATGCCACAATCTTCTGTACAAAACTGTGAAATTAGGCTGTCTCCTTGGGATGAAGCCTTAGTCCATGGAATCACATTTGTAGTAACATTTTAAAAATTCACTTATTTTGCTTTGACACATTAGACACTTACCTTGTAAGACAAAGTCTTACACTGAAGATATACATCCCTTTATTCCAGAAAATATTTGCCCTTTAACAAGTATAGCCTATTGGGTAGCACAAGTCTCAGTGATAATATACAGACTGCCAGAGCTTTTTTCTCAAAATTACGTATTTTGTATTTCTTTCTGCCCTACTTGACCTTTTCAATGTGTATCTGCATTAGAGTGATTTCTAATAACCATGGACCATAGGCAATATAAGTGTATCTTGAATCTTCTCCAACAAAGAAATTAGTCTATCACTTCTAAATTTTGTCTCAGACAAGTTCTTACAAAACGAGCAGAAAACATCCACTTTTGGGGGGCAAAATAACACACAAAAAAATGGTCTTTTGCCTGGCTGCTAATTTTGCTCACCTCTGAACTCTCTGGAGCTTGGCCTCTACATTCTACATTGTTCTCAGCAATACTGTCTTACATTACTAGGATATCTCATTAAACCTTGCTTATAGCCATTAATTGCTTTTTTAGTCAAAGTTCTCAAAAGCTTCCACATTCCTTCAAAAACCAACATGGTCAACTTGCTTAGAGAAATAGTCCACATCCTATTTAGACTCTCTCCCCTAGTCACTTTTCTACTGCTGTGATAAAACACCATGACCAAGGATACTTATAGAAGAAAGGCTCTTCCTTCCAGAGGCTTAAGGGTCCATTACTGCCACAGCAGGGAGTTGGAAAAGGCAGGCAGGTGTGCCATTGGAGCAGCTGCTGAGAATCCACATCTCAACACACAACAACAAGCAGAGAGAACTAAAAGTGGCACAAATCTTTTAAAATCCCAAAGCCAGTTTCTATTTCTTCTTTTAGCAAAACTGTAACTCCTAATCCTTCCTAAATGATGTGGAGAAGAGAGAGTGACTGGAAGGGGTGGGAAGGTGAAGGGAGCTTGAACAAGGATATACATGGATAAAAAATATGACTTTATTCATAATAAATAAATAAAAGGAAAGAAAAAAATAACCACCAACAAGAGACCAAGTATTCAAATGCCTGAGACTTTCTGGGGACATCTCTCATTCAAACCACCATTGGTTCTCCACCTA
The DNA here is from genome assembly GCA_004025045.1 of Sigmodon hispidus. Classification (NCBI taxonomy): domain Eukaryota; kingdom Metazoa; phylum Chordata; class Mammalia; order Rodentia; family Cricetidae; genus Sigmodon; species Sigmodon hispidus. Next base: position 122,379 of record PVIH01005202.1, read on the forward strand.
TTATAACAATGTAATAGTGGTTATTTTGAGGGGAGGGGGTTGTTTGCTTTTGTAATATAACAAAACCATGCATTAGCTTTACTCAAATTTATGTCCTATAATTTAAAAGTCAAGTCTCCATAGACTTCCTCAAGAAATAATCTGTGGTGAAAGTCATGTTTGTTTGTTTGCTTTGTTGTTGTTGTTTTGTTTGTCTTAAAGAAAAATATTTACATCTAATAGTTTGGAGAATCCATGTAGCACACCTAGCCTGGCAAATACCTGCTCAAGTGTACAGCTAGAAACTATTAAGGCAAGGTGTGTGCTTGCAAGAGCTTTCTGAAAGGTCAAGCAGAGAGGCTTGACTGAATGGACGTAATATATCAAGCAATTGTATGCATAAGGAAAGAAAAGAGGCTGACAGGGTTCAGAATTTTGTAAAAGTGGCTAGTGATGTGAATTGATTGCTGAAGAAATCCAAAACAAGTGAACCAAGAAACCAAGAAATTCTATGATACCTCAGTTAGGAGGATGGGAGAGATATGAGGCAATCTATGTAGGTTAAAAACTAACTCTTAAACTGTTTTGTGGTTTTGAACTACATTTCTTTTTCATGATTACTACTTTCAAACAAGGGGAAGGAACTTAAAGATACATAATAAAAATAAATTTCCATGTGGCCTCTGATTCCCATTATATGTTTGAGATAAGATACACAATGCACAGTCTTCTCTTTCAAGAACAAATTTTAAAAACATAGAATTAAGTTACTCTGAATGGATAGAAAAGAAATGGGAGGATTTTTGGAAATTTTAATACTGTTACAGAAGGCAAGACTAGCTGCAGATGTTCAAATGTCATCCACCTAATCTCCCTGTATAAAAAACATGCTGTTGCAGGCAAGTTACAAATTCACATTCTACAATGATTAGGTTGTCTAGGAAAGCCCTAGAGCTATCATGTGCTTTAGGATTGGCTCTGATTAGAAGTTACAATATCAACTTCGGAAAAGAATTTTTCTTTCCTGCAGTGCTGAGGATGAAGTAGATAACTTTCTACTTGTGGCGTGGGGAGGTGACAATTGACTGGTGTGTTAATTGCCTCAGAAATGGTAATTCTGACACATAGGAGCATAAGTTTTAGCTAGGAGTCATAGGACTTATGGTTTCTATTTGTATCTAAAATCAGCTTTCCTGTGGTCCTTTTCCCTGAAGGCTCTATAGGTATCATTATATCTTTAAAGACTGGAAGATATTCACTGAGCTTACAAAAGGTGAGGTAATTTTCTTGATGTTACAGTAGTTCCCCTTACCAACAATTTTGTTTATATTCTTGTTCCAGTTGCTTACCATCAAGCATGGACTGAAACTTTCAAGCAGACAATTTTACAAATAAATAATTTATAAATTTAAAACTGGCCACTATTCTGAGAGGCACAAGCAAACCACATATTGTTTAGAAGTAGCCTATAAGGCATATGTGTGACACAGTTACCGCCAGCAATTCCATAGTGTGTATATCTCCCATATGCTGGTCACTTAGACATATCATCTTCTTGTGGGGACACTTAATATTGAGAGAGCAAACCAAAAATTCCAGTAATTTTAAGAAACTAAGAAATAAGAAGACTCAGTGAAGTTTGAGGAAAGGGTATTTAAACTCAAGAATTGTCAGAATGCTAATATAATAAGGGACATGTTTGAAGAAGAAGAAGAAATGGGAAAGAAGAGTAAATGGATATACCTTTTAGGTTGTAGTGGATGAAAGACTTTTCAGTTGAGAAAGGAGTCTTGGGCATTGTCGAAAAAGCAGAAATAAACATTTATATGGGCCAACTATACCTCTTCTGGGCATTTACCCAATGGTCTTTGTATCCTACCACAGAGATACTTTCACATTCATGTTTATGTTCATTTTGGATGTGTTACCATATGTAAGAAATGGAAGCATCTTGGGTATCTATTATGTTTTATTAGCCATCTGACAAATAATTGATAAAAATAGTACATATGTACAGCTTATGTTTTGTTTATCAATACAAAAAATAAGTTATGGGTTTGAAAATAAATAGGTAGGTTTGGAAAAAATTACACTGAGTGACGTGACCCAGTCTCCTAAAGACAAAAACTATATGTTCCCTTTTGCATTCAGTTCTAGCCTTGAAATTTTTGTCCCTATATTTAACTTTGTGTGTCAGTGGCAGCCAGGAAATATAGAAAAATGCATTGGGAAGGGGCATGCCTTCAATGGAGGGGAATAGTAGAATATAGGTTAAAAAAAATGGAGTACATTATAGAGAAAACATTTAAGCAGGGGGATTTGAGAGGCTGGGATAAAAAGGATTAGCAGGGGCATATTAAAAAAATTGTTATATAAAATGGCCATATGAAAACATGTTACCATGTAACCACAATACAAAATATAAAAAATACTACAAAGAAGAATTTAAAGGAATTATACTGCCTAGTTAAATAATAATTTATATTCAAATAGTGAGTTCTAGACAAAATTTTCAGTCCAGTTATGGAATACATCCCCAGGAGATGATCAGGGAGTTCCCAAATTCCTCTAGCACAAAATAAGGCTTTTATTGGTTCTCATATTTGCCTACCAGTTAAGAGGACAACACCTGCCTGCTGAAGAAATAAGTACCTTTATTGTAAGACATAAGAAGAGTAAACTAAAATGGAGATGGAGTCTTCTTCACTGCTCAATGGTTTTCAAAGCTTTTAGAGGTGTAATTCATGTTGCTAGTGGGAAGGGGATATTATTGGTCCTACTTAACTGTAAATATTACAAACAAAACACACACACATACACACACACACACACACACACACCATAAAACAACAATAGCAAAAGCAACCAAAGTATTAACAAGCTTCCCAGCAAGATATGCTTATCTGTGTTACAGTGAAGCAATGCAAATGTTCTTGGGTTAGCAATTAGTCATTATCAGAGATACATCTGTTAAGAGTGAACAGTGGTGAATGCTGAGGCTCAGGACTTCCCTCACAGATGATGAGAGTAAATAAAGGGTAAAAGCACAGCTCTGAATAAAAAGTCAAAATTACTCCCTCTGAGTTTTAGTGACTCTGTGGAAGATGATGAAGGAAATATGTGAGATAGGGTGGAAAGATATGGAGTGAATTTCTTCCCCTAGACTTAATAGACCATTTCAACCTAGAACTCACAGCAGCTGTGGTTGTCTGCATTTGGCATGCATCAACCAATTTCACCAACTGCCAGTCACAGAAGATGAAACTATTTTTTTTTTAATTTTTTTTCCTTCTTTATTTTGTATTTATCAAAAAAAACAGTAAAAGAATTTAAAATGCAGAAGAGATAACAATAACTATATAGAGGATAAGAATCATAAGCATGGCTTATCAAGGGTGGAAATGCAAATAAGATTGCTACACATATATTTACTTTGTGTTCAGCTTTCCCTCTGAATTTTTTTTTCCATCCCTGTATATCCTTATTCAAGGTCCCTTCCCCCTCCCACCACATCTGGTCATTTTTCTTCTCTGCAACTCCCCATCCCCTCCCTGAGTAGGGAGCAAACAGTCCTATGGTCCAACTGACCCATTAATGCTTGGATCAGTCTTCACTCCTAGCCAAATCCAGTTTTGTCTCCCCTCCCTCAAGAGTGAGTCAGGTGTTCCTATAGTTGGACTGGGGTTTGAAGGGTCAGTCCAGGGTGTTTCTGATGGCAAGCTGTTCAGTGGTTGTGGTTTGCAGCTTGGGCATGTTTGGCTTTTTTTCTTGTTTGTTTGTATAGAGACCACTAATGAGTGAGTACATCCCCTGCTTATCTCTCTGAGTTTGTGATACTTCGCTCAGGAGGATATTCTCCAAATCCATCCATTTGCCTGTGAATTTTAGGATATCATTTTTTCTTACTGCTGAGTAGTATTCCATGGTGTAGATGTAGCACAGTTTGTTAATCCATTCTTCAGTTGAGGGACATCTAGGTTGTTTCCAGGTTCTTGGTATTACAAATAATGCTGCTATGAACATAGTTGAGCTAATATCTTTGGAGTGTGAATGTGCCTCTTTAGGGTATACACCCAGAAGTGTTATTGCTGGGTCCTTGGGGAGATTGATTCTCAATTTTCTGAGAAACCTCCATATTGTATTCCAAAGTGGCTGAACAAGCTTACACTCCCACCAACAATGGAGGAGTGTTCCCCTTGCTCCCCATCCTCTCCAACATAGGCTGTTATCTGTGCCTTTTATCTTAGCCAATCTAACAGGTGTTAGGTGGTATCTCAAAGTTGTTTTGATTTGCATTTCTCTGATGGCTAAAGATGAAGAGCACTTTTTCAGGTGCCCTTCAGCAATTCGTAGTTCCTCTGCTGAGAATTCCCTTTTTAGATCTGAACCCCATTTTTTGATAGGGTTATTCAAGATTTTAGGATCTAAATTCTTGAGCTCTTTATATACCTTAGAGATCAGTCCTCTATCACTTGTAGGGTTGGTGAAAATATTTTCCCATTCTGTAGGCTGGCATTTTGTCCTATTGACAGTGTCCTTGGCTTTGCAGAAGCTTCCCAGCTTCAGGAGATCCCACTTATTGATTGTTGGTCTTAGTGCCTGTGCCACTGGTGTTATATTTAGGAAGTGGTCGCCTGTGCCAATTTGTAGAAGTGTGTTTCCCACTTTCTTTTCTATCAAGTTCAAAGTGGTTGGGGTTAAGTTGAGGTCTTTGACCCACTTTGATTTGAGTTTTGTGCAGGGTGACAGACTCGGATCTATTTGCATTTTTCTACACACTTCCTTCCAGTTATGCCATCACCATTTGTTAAATATACTATCTTTTTCCATTGAATGTTTTGGGCCTCTTTGTCAAAGATCAGGTGTTCATAGGTTTTTTTGGGTTAATGTCTGCATCCTCAATTCTATTCCATTAGTCTACAAGTCTGTTTTTATGCCAGAACCAGGCTGTTTTTATTACTGTAACTCTATAGTATAGCTTGATGTTAGGGATGGTGATACCTCCTGAGATTCTTTTGTTGAGTAAAATTGTTTTGGCGATCCTGGCTTTCCTGTTATTCCAAATGAAATTGAGTATTGTTCTTTCAAGGTCCAAAAAATATTGTGCTGGGATTTTGATAGGCAGTGCATTGAATCTGTAGATTGCCTTTGGTAGAATTGCCATTTTTACTATGTTGATCCTACCAATCCAGGAACATGGGAGAGCTTTCCATTTTCTGATATCCTCTTTAATTTCTTTCTTCAATGATTTAAAATTTTTGTCAAATAGGTCTGTTACTTCTTTGGTTATAGTTACTCCAAGGTAT